>SKCR01047774.1:0-75545 GCA_019454045.1 Zanthoxylum bungeanum
AAGAAGTAGTTGCCTCCATACGAGACTCATCATTGGGCTAATGTGTAAAAATACAATGCCTACAGTCGCCCCCACTTTGATGGGACTTGTGCAGTGTGTGACAATGACAATCCTATCAAAGTACGTGCAATGCATTTTTACTTACCTGGCTCGCCAGCTGTCACCTGGTCTGCTTGCTGTGCTGAGTTGATAATGCTAAACCTCGTACCTAGGGCGTCGCGGTTGTGTCTCCATACCTAGAGTGCCGCAGTGATGATGTTGGTTGTCTGAGTGCTAACCCCATACCTAGGGTGTCGCAGTGACGCCTCCGTACCTAGAGTGCCACAAATGTCTGAATAGTCCACATGTCGTACCTGGCGTGCTAACCCCGTACCTAGGGCGTCGCTGTGGTCTGAGTGCTAACCCCGTACCTAGGGTGTCGTGGTGACGTCTTCGTACCTAGAGAGCCACAAATATCTGAATAGTCCACATGCCGTACCTGGCGTGCTAACCCCGTACCTAGGGCGTCGCTGTGGTCTGAATGCTAACCCCGTACCTAGGGTGTCGCAGTGACGTCTCCGTACCTAGAGAGCCACAAATGTCTGAGTGCTAACCCCGTACCTAGGGTGTCGTAGTGACGCCTCTGTACCTAGAGTGCCACAAATGTCTGAGTGCTAACCCCGTACCTAGGGTGTCGCGGTGACGTCTTCGTACCTAGAGAGCCACAAATGTCTGAATAGTCCACATGCCGTACCTGGCGTGCTAACCCCGTACCTAGGGCGTCGCTGTGGTCTGAATGCTAACCCCGTACCTAGGGTGTCGCAGTGACGTCTCCGTACCTAGAGAGCCCCAAATGTCTGAGTGATAACCCCGTACCTAGGGTGTCGCAGTGACGCCTCCATACATAGAGTGCCACAAATGTCTGAGTGCTAACCCCGTACCTAGGGTGTCGTGGTGACGTCTCCGTACCTAGAGAGCCACAAATGTCTGACTGCTAACCCCGTACCTAGGGTGTCGCAGTGACGTCTCCGTACCTAGAGAGCCACAAATGTCTGAGTGCTAACCCCGTACCTAGGGTGTCGCAGTGACGCCTCCGTACCTAGAGTGCCACAAATGTCTGAATGCTAACCCCGTACCTAGGGTGTCGCGGTGACGTCTCCGTATCTAGAGAGCCATAAATTTCTGAGTGCTAACCCCGTACCTAGGGTGTCGTAGTGACGTCTCCGTACCTAGAGAGCCACGAATGTCTGAGTGCTAACCCCGTACCTAGGGTGTCACGGTGACGTCTCCGTACCTAGAGAGCCACAAATGTCTGAATGCTAACCCCGTACCTAGGGTGTCGCGGTGACGTCTCTGTACCTAGAGAGCCACAAATGTCTGAATGCTAACCCCGTACCTAGGGTGTCGCAACTGTGATATCTCCATGCCCGGAGTGTCGTACCTGGCTTAACTGATATCTCCATACCCGGAGTGTCGTACCTGGCTGAAACTGATTTGAACCAATGTGGGCCTCGCCCACAGAATGCCATACCCAGCAGATCTGATGCTGAACCTAATGTGGGCCTCGCCCCCAATGCCCTACCTGGCAAGTCTACTATTGATGTCGATTCTCTATTTTGCATACAGTAGTGCTTCTCTTTGAGATAATCTTGATAGCTAAACATATTTTTGTCCTCAACGGATGCTTCGCGTCAAAGCCAAAGAATCATCAAAGTATTCGACATACTCAAACCCAATCCCCTGAATGGGTGATCTGAACCAGACTCCTAGTGTGTGTGTGTGCTAAGGCTCATTCGCAGCTTATTCCTTAAGTCAGCCAACTCGATGATTTCGCTTCGGAGAATCGGATTAGTGGGTCTAACGAACCTGGATATCTAGGTCACATTCTGTGATTACTGTAGCATACTTAACATGATATGGTCTTCTTTTATTGCATCGTCTCTTTCTCTTTTTTTTCTTTTCTTTTTTTTCTTTTCTTGACACACCTACCATTTAAGGTAGCATTTCTCCTCATGGTGGTCCTAATACTCACCCATGGGTAGCTTCACGCTTATTGGTTATAGGCGGTCTATTTCATTTCTTTTCATTGCAGAGACTTTTCTTTCCTTATTTTCCAACCATATCATGTATCGTAGCAAAGGCAAATCAGTGTGGACATCCAGGCAAACGGTCATTCACCGATCCATCATCTCTTCAACTAGTCATCTCATCAACCGCTCAGGCTTCTACTGTTGAGATACCTTTATCAAGTGTTTCATGAGTCCAATCAAGATCAATCCATTCAGAATACCGGATAAGAGTGCGTCTCGCACTTCTTGCTTCTAAGACTTCTCCCTACAGCACACAATGTCATCACCGGACATATGTTTAACCATCAAAGACTTCTCTCTCACATTTTTTTTTTTTACTTTTTACTCACTCACTCACTCACTCAAATGAATTCTTCCTCTTTATTGCTGACCATGTGGGCTTCGCCCACGGGATCCATACCCGAAATTCAAACTCAAAAATGAGCCTTAACCCTCATATTACCCTCTGAATTTTAACACCGATGTGGACCTCAGCCCTAGGATCTCTTCCCAAATTCAATACAGTGCTTTCGCTGTTTCTGATTAGCTTGTCTTTGCCGCTTCCTCCTCTTTTATTCTTCGATACCTGTGAATATATAAAACAAAAACACAAAACACGCAAAAAAAGGAATGCAATAATGGGTTATATGTGTGCATGCATGCATGAGTTCTCTTTATCCCGTTGGGTTAGGTCTTCTGCGGATGACTATTCAGTCTTCTGTCCCTCAGGCAAAATACATTTCAACCTGTCAACATTGATCGGCTCGGTGAACTCATTCCCTTCCAAGTCCGACAGTCTCACTGCTCCATTTCCCATTACCTTCTGAACAATGTATGGTCCTTCCCAATTTGGTCTGAACTTCCCTCTTGGGTCTGTCATCGACGGCTTTCGACTGCTTAAGTACCAGATCACCTTTCTTGATCTTGGTAGGATGCACCTTCTTATTAAATGCTCGGGCCAACCTCTTCTTCTATATATGCATGTGATGCAAGGACTTCATCCTCTTCTCATCCATCAATGCTAACTGCTCAAACCTCTGCGAGGTCCATTCTCGTTCAGGCAATTCTGCTTCTGCTAACACCCACCGCATGGACTGTATCTCAACTTCTACTGGCAGTACCCCGCTTCCATTCCATAGACTAAAGAGTAAGGCGTAGCTCCCAGTTGCTGTCCTTACAGAAGTTCTGTATCCCCACAAGGCATACGACAGCTTATCAGCCCAGTCTTTGTAATTCTCCGTCATCTTCGCCAGAATCATCTTTATTGTCTTGTTGGCTGCCTCAACTGCTCCATTAGCCTGCGGTTTGTATGGTGAAGACTTATGATGACCTATCTCATACCTCTGTAACATCGCCTTGGTCTCTCCCTGAAACTGGACTCCATTGTCTGTAACCACGTGATGCGGCATACCGTACCGGCATAAGAGATTCTGGGCTATGAACTTAGCCATTTGTTTTACCGTGACATTACGGAATGACTCGGCTTCTACCAATTTCGAGAAGTAGTCCACTGCTACCACTATAAAGCGATGTCTGTTTGACGCATTCGGCCGAATCTCTCCGATCATATCAATTCCCCATGCTGAGAAAGGCCACGGTTCTGACAACCAGTGCAATTCTGTATGCGGTAAATGATTCAAATTCCCGTGCGCTTGACAATCATGACAGTGCCTTACCAGCTTCGCGCAGTCGGCTTCCATGGTTGACCAGTAAAAGCCTTGTCTCACAATCTTGCGGGACAAGTTCAATCCGTTCATATGCGGTCCACAGACGCCATCATGCACTTCATCCATTATCTTCTGAGCTTCTTCCTTTCTCAAGCATTTCAGCTGGACACCGTTCGCTTGCCTCTTGTAGAGTTCTCCCTTCAGACTCACATATTGAGCAGCCAACTTCTGAATGGCGATTCTGTCTTTTCTGCTCACTTCCTCTGGGTATTCCCCATGTTCTAGAAACCTCTGGATGTCATAATACCACGGTTTTCCGTCATCGACCTCTACTCCCAAGATCCTCTCTATCTCATAAACCGGTTTGGTGGCCGTTGTCAACACAAGTGGTCTCATCACCAATTTCTCTGGATTCTCCCAGGTTGCGGCTAGCGTTGCCAATGCATCTGCCATCTGATTTTCTTCCCGAGGAAAGTGCTGAAATTTGCAATTATGGATAACATGTGCTAGGTTTCTAAGGTGGAATAAGTACGGCTGTAGACAACAGGAACTGGACGACGCATGCTGTTCTAGGCTCGCGGCACTAGTTGGGAGTACGGAGTAGCCACAGGGACTAAACCGGGAATGATGGAGTCGCCACCCGGTGTGAACCGGGAAAATAAGATTTAAGGCCGCACTCACCCCTCGCAAGGGAAGACCTCAAACCGTTGGGTTCGGAATGGTCCCTTACTTATGTCACTTGTAATGAGAGGATTTATGTAATAACTTAATCATGCTTGAGTAACACTCAGTTCCAAGGGGTATCATGCTTCTAAATTCACATGCATATCACTAAAAAACTTACACTTAAATTTCCATATGCAAATTCCATGTATAAGTTTACATTTAACATATTTTTCATATCTGCATGCAACCTATTCATATATAATCTATATCCAAATTCAAGCAATGAAGACAAATTAACATACCAAAAGCATACAACTTCACAAAAGCATAAAGAACATTTATTTTTCAAACATGCATACTAAGAGAATGTATTCGAGCTTATAACAGAAATAGACGACTAAAGAAGTAATACAAATGCATAAAGTTCAAGGAGATAACCATATGTTAAGATAGACATGTCCTGATGTGATACAGTAAGACCGTGACCGTTCGCGTTGCGTTCGTAAACGCGTTCGAACGGTGAAGACAGAATGCTCTCGTTCGTGTGGCGTCCGAGACGCGTTCGAACAGAAATGAGACAGTAGGTTCTCGTTCGTAGGGCGTCCGAAAACGCGTTCGAACAGAATGACCTGATGCTACAGATGTGCGCGCGTTCGAGTAGCGTTTGATAACGCGTTCGAACGGTAGAGACAGAAAGTCCCCGTTCGTGATGCGTTCGATGACGAGTTCGAACGGGAACTGGCAGATTACATACATTCATACATTTTTGGACACGTCATTCAAACAAGATCATCACAACGACATATCTAATCACATGGATCCTCAAATCATGCATAATGTTTAACATACTAAACAATTAAATCATGCTCAAACACAACCAACTAATCATACTCAAAGCTATAACATGTTATAAACATCCTAATCATGCATAAGAAAACAAAGCACATATTAATCTAAATCGTGCTCAAACACAAATTTGGATGACACGGAATACGTGTGTCTTTCAAGTGGTACGTGGCATTGTATCCCGAGTACAAACCGCATTACCGTCCATTCGGATTCGGCTACGGAATTTATGTCCGAGTTTCCATCCGATATATCACAAGAAATAACACATATTCCGTCCATCCAGAATCACATCACACAATTAACATGCTTTCCAAATCATGCATACTTAACATCATAATTAATCATGCTTTCTAAATTATCAATTCATGGGAAGAGGATAAGTATCATATGCCCTCAGGTCTAACCTTTTTGTGTCGTCTTTCGGAAGCACGTTTCACGTCCGTTGGAAGGGTTGATGCTCTGTAACTTTTCTGGTTCACTGGTTCCCCTTTTCCTTGGTTATCCTGCTGATTTGCTCGCTGTTTTCCTCCGCTTTGCTGCTGTGTTGCTGCTGTGTTTCAGGCCACTGTTCTGGTTGCTTCCGGCTACTGCTTCGTGATATTTTGGGCTGCTATTTAGGAGGTGTTTTCCAATGGTTATGGGCCGTCCTACGGGGAATATGGGCTGCTGTGTAGGGCTGTCCTACGGTGAGGTGATTGGCGTGTTTAGGGGTTGTGTAGTGTTTGCTCAATGTGTCGTCAATCTCCTAGATATCTCTCTCTTTTGTGTTATATTGATGCCAGCCCTTTTTGGTTGGTTTTAGGCTTCTTTTATAGGCAAAGGTGGAAGTGTTTAATGGGAAGGTGAGTTGGCTTGTGCTGTGCTTTGTGCTATTTTTGTGGGTGGCCTGGGGCGTGAATGGCTTGCAAAGAGTGTGTGGGTGTGAATGTGGCTTAGGTGGATCTTGTTGCTTTGTACTTGTTTTGTCATTCATTGTTGGGGGGTTGGTATGGTATGGTATGATTTCATTGTTTGTGTTTGCAATGAGTGAAGGAGATAATGGAGGATGGCATGGGTGTGTAAGGAAGAAAGCTAGTGGAGTGTGGGGTATTGTTGTTTGATTTGTTTAATGGGGGATTGGCTTGGCATGTGAGGGATTTGGCTCTTTGGTTTGTAGGGCACGTGAAGAATAAAGGAAAAGATGATGTGGGGCATGGGTTTGGTTCTTTTTGGTGGGCTTGGGGTATTTGGGCTTGGCTTATGGATCTTGGCGGGCCGAGAGTATAAGCAGAATAAAGAGCAAACCCGAAGATTATCAAATCCTACGATTAATACGATTTATAATCCCCCAACTTTAATTCGATTCCAACCCCCTTCCCGTGACTTCGTGTAGGTCATGAATAGGTGCCTCCTTGAGGCTCATCATTGGATGAAAAAAAGCAGTGTCTACAGTCGCCCCCACTTTGATGGGACTTGTGTAGTGTGTGACAATGACAATCCTATCAAAGTTACGTGCAATGCATTTTTACTTACCTGGCTCGCCAGCTGCCACCTGACTTGCGCTGCTTCGAACTGAATTGATATGATGGCGAGGTGCCTCGACCTCTGGGCTTTGTTCCCGAACCACCGAATGTGAACTGTGATGATGATGCAGTGGGCCCTCGACCCTGGGACGCATCCCGGAACTGCAACAAACAACGGGGGCACCTCGACCCAACACCGCTGACAATAGGGACCTCGCCCTCGAACCGATGATGTAGTGGGCACCTCGACCCTGGGCACCTCGACCCGGAACTACAACGGACAACGGGGGCACCTCGACCCTGGGCACCTCGACCCAACACCGCTGACAAATAGGGACCTCGCCCTGAAATGATGATGTAGTGGTACCTCGACCCTGGGCACCTCGACCGGAACTACAACTGACAACGGGGGCACCTCGACCCTGGGCACCTCGACCCAACACCGCTGACAAATAGGGACCTCGCCCTGAAATGATAATGTAGTGGGTACCTCGACCCTGGGCACCTCGACCCGGAACTACAACGGACAACGGGGGCACTTCGACCCTGGGCACCTCGACCCAACACCGCTGACAATAGGGACCTCGCCCTCGAACTGATGATGTAGTGGGCACCTCGACCCTGGGCACCTCGACCCGGAACTACAACGGACAACGGGGGCACTTCGACCGTGGGCACCTCGACCCAATACCGCTGACAATAGGGACCTCGCCCTCAAACTGATATGATGTGGAGCCTCGCTCCTCAGGTGATGTGGGCCTCGCCCCCAAAACTGATCTGATGTGGAGCCTCGCTCCTCAGGTGATGTGGGCCTCACCCAAAAACTGATATGATGTGGAGCCTCGCTCCTCAGGTGATGTGGGCCTCGCCCCAAAACTGATATGATGTGGGCCTCGACCCTGGCAAAGACTGATAGTGATGTGGGCCCCGCCCCCAAACTGATATGGGCCTCGCCCTCAACTGATATGGGCATCGCCCTCGAACTGATACTGAACTGGGCCTCGCCCTCAAACTGCTATGGGCCTCGCCCCCCAAACTGATGCTGATGTGGGCCCCGACCCCAAACTTATATGGGCATCGCCCCCAAACTCATATAGGCCTCGCCCCCGTGCTGACTCTGATGTGGGCCTCGCCCCCATGCTGACTCTGATGTGGGCCTCGCCCTCAAACTGATACGGAAACTGATGTGGGCCTCGGCCTCAAACTGATATGGGCCTCGCCCCCAAACTCAAACTGATATGGGCCTCGCCCCATACTGACTCTGATGTGGGCCTCGCCCCCATGCTGATATGGGCCTCGCCCTCAAACTGATACCGATGCTGATGTGGGCCTCGCCCCCAAACTCAAACTGATATGAGCCTCGCCCCCGAACTCAAACCGATATGGGCCTCGCCCCCAGACTGATACTGATAAAGTGGGTTACAACCCTGTGACGCATCCCCAAAACTACTGATATAATGTGGGCCTCGACCCTGTGACGCATCCCCAAAACTGTTACTGATGTAGATGTGGGCCTCGACCCTGGGACTCATCCCCAAACTGTTGATAACGATGTGGGCGTCGATCCTGGGACTCATCCCTACAATAGATACTGATGGTGACGTGGGCCTCAGCCTGGGACTCATCCCCATAACTGAAACTGAAGTGGGCCTCGGCCCCGGGACTCATCCCTGAAACCATACTGATAATGTGGGTCACGACCCTGAGTTGATACTGGTATGGGCCTCGGCCTTGGGACTCATCCCTGAAACTGAAACTGAAGTGGGCCTCGGCCCTGGGACTCATCCCTGAAACTGAAACTGAAGTGGGCCTCGGCCCCGGACTCATCCCTGAAACTATACTGATGATGTGGGTCACGACCCTAGGGGCCATCCCCCGCAACTGATACTGATGTGGGTCTCGGCCTTGGGACTCATCCCCACAACTGAAACTGAAATGGGCCTCGGCCCTCGACTGATGCTGATATGGGCTTCGCCCACAAGCTGATGCTGATATGGGCCTCGGCCCTGGGACTCATCCCCAAACTGATGTGATGTGGGCTTCGCCCCCAATCTGATATGGGCCTCGCCCTGAAGTGCATACTCCCAAGTCTGATAATAATGTGGGCCTCGCCCCAGAGTGCCATATCTGGCTAGACTACTACTGATAATGGTGTGGGCCTCGCCCTCAGATTTCCTACCCGATAGATACTGAACATGAACTGATGTGGGCCCCGCCCTCATAATGCCATACCCAGCAGAAACTGATACTGAAAAAATATGGGCCTCGCACCCAGGTTGAGATAGGCCTCGCCTTCAAACTGATACTAATGTGGGGCTTCGCCCCTCAAGCTGATATGATATTCTACCTCTCACGAGATAATCTTTGATAGATAGACATATTTTTGTCCTCAACGAATGCTTTCGCGTCGAAACCGAAGAACCTTCAAAGTACTCGACATACTCAAGTCCAATCATCTGAATGGGTGATCTGAGTTAGACCTTTATGTGTGTGTGTGCCAAGGCTCTTTTGCAGCTTAGTCCTTAAGTAAGCTAACTCGGTGATTTCATTTCAGAGAATCGAACCAGTGGGTCTAACCAACCTAGATGTCTAAATCACATTCTGTGATTACTTCAGCATACTCAACATGATATGGTTTTCATCTTTTTTTTTTTTGTCTCTTTTCCTTTTTTCTTTTTCTTTTTTTTTTTTTTTTTTTTCTCTTTTTTTTTTTTTTTTTTTTTTTTTTTTTTTCTCTTCTCTTTTCTGACACACCTACCCTTTAAGGTAGCATTTCTCCTCATGGTGGTCCTAATACTCGCCCATGGGTAGCTTCACGCTTATCGGTTATAGGCGGTCTAATTTTTTCTTTTCCTTTTCATTGCATAGACTTTTTTCTTTTTCCAACCATATCATATATCATAGCATTAGTAAACCAGAGTGGACACCTAGACAAACGGTCATTCACCTATTCGTCATCTCTTCAACTAGTCATCTCGGTAACTACTCAGGCTTCTACTACTAGGATCTCATAATTAGGTGCTCGTGAGTCTAACTGAGATCAATCCATTCAAAATACCGGAAGAAAGCGTACCTCGCACTTATCGTTTCTAGGGTTTCTCCATTCGGCAACCAATGTCATCACCGGACATATGTCTATCTATCAAAGACTTTCCTCTGTGGGTTTCTTCATTTCAATTGCCGAAAACATGGGCTTCGCCCCCTGGAATTCATTCCTGAAACTGATACTGGCGTGGGCCTCAACCCTATTCCTGAAACTGAGATTGATTCTGATTCTTTTCTGAGACTGTTGTTGTTTCTGGTTGGCTTGCATTTGCCGCTTTCTCTTCCTTTTCTCTTTTTTCTTTAAACCTGCAAATACAAAACAACAGAATAAATACGTGGGCATGTAAGTATGCATGTGCAGAGATACTCCCTTTTCGTGATGGGTTGGATCCTCATTGTGCTCCTCGGCGCTATATGTCCCTGGTCGTCCCTTGATGGTTCCCATCTGTTTGAAATCTGTAAAAAAAAGCGAAACACAAAACAAGAATGCAAGTTACGTGTATGCATGTATGTATTTCCTATCCCGTTGGGTTAGGTCTTCTGCCTGTTCCCTCGGTGACCACTTAGTCCTCTTTCCCTCAGGCAAAGTACAACTTCAATCTGTCCACATTGATTGGCTCAACGAACTCATTCCCTTCCAAGTCGGACAACCTTACTGCTCCATTTCCCATGACCTTCTGCACTATGTAAGGTCCCTCCCAGTTAGGCCTGAATTTCCCTCTTGGATCTGTCGTCGACGGCCTCGACTGCTTAAGTACCAAATCACCTTTTCTGATCTTTGTGGGCCGTACCTTTTTATTGAAGGTCCGGGCCAGTCTCTTCTGATATAACTGCGTGTGATGTAAGGCTCTTACCCTTTTTTCTCGTCCAAAAGTGCTAACTGATCAAATCTCTGTGCGGCCCATTCTGACTCCGGTAACTCTGTCTCCGCTAATACCCTCATAGACTGTATGTCCATTTCTACTGGCAGTACTGCTTCCATCCCGTACACTAAAGAGTAAGGTGTTGCACCCGTTGCTGTTCTGACTGATGTTCTGTACCCCCACAAGGCATACGGTAATTTCTCGGCCCAATCCCTGCAGTTCTCTGTCATCTTGGCTAAAATCGTCTTTATAGTCTTGTTGGCTGCCTCAACTGCCCCGTTCGCCTGCGGCCTGTACGGTGAGGACTTGTGGTGGCCTATCCTGTACCTCTGTAACATTGCCTTCGTCTCCCCTTGAAATTGAACTCCGTTGTCTGTCACCACATGATGGGGCATACCATACCGACAGATGAGATTCCGAGCTATAAACTTTGCCATCTGCTTTGCTGTAACATTACGGAATGATTCAGCTTCTACCCACTTTGAGAAGTAGTCTACGGCCACTACTATGAAGCGGTGCCCATTCGATGCATTTGGTCGGATTTCTCCAATCATATCAATTCCCCATGCTGAGAAAGGCCACGGCTCTGACAGCCCATGCAACTCTGTATGCGGCAAGTGATTCAAATTACCGTGTGCTTGACAGTCGTGACAGTGCTTTACCATCTTCGCGCAATCTGTCTCCATGGTTGACCAGTAAAAACCTTGTCTCGCTATCTTGCGGGACAGATTCAACCCATTCATGTGCGGACCACATGCCCCGGCGTGTATTTCTTCCATTACATGCTGAGCTTCTTCTCTTCTCAAACACTTCAACTGAATACCGTTCGCTTGTCTCTTGTATAGTTCCCCTTTCAAAATCACATACTGGGAAGCTAACTTCTGAACGGCTACTCTGTCTTTTCTGGCTGCCCCTTCTGGGAGTTCACCGCGCTCCAGATACCTCTGAATGTCAAAATACCAAGGTTTGCCGTCGTCGACCTCAACCTCCAGAATTCTCTCTATTTCATGAACAGGTTTTTTGCCGTTATCAGTATCAACGGTCTCATCACTAACTTCTCTGGATTCTCCCATGTCGCTGCAAGTGTAGCCAATGCGTCTGCCATCTGGTTCTCTTCTCTCGGTAAGTGCTGAAACTTACACTCTGGGATAACCTGTGCCAATTCTCTGAGATGAAAGAGGTAAGGCTTTAACCGTTCTTCTTTCAATTCCCATTCTCCTCGCATCTGCTGGATCACCAACATAGAATCTCCGTAGATTTCCACACTTCCGGCCTTCAAGGCTATCAATGCCGTCAAACCAAAAGCACATGCTTCATACTCGGCCATGTTATTAGTTACTCTGAACGTCAATCTCTTGGCCAAAGGCAAAGTCTCTCCCTCGGGGGTCACTATCACGATCCCAATTCCGGCACCTTTGTAATTCACTGCTCCGTCAAAATACATCTTCCATCCCTGGACTGTTATAGCTTGGATTTCTTCATCTGGAAATTCAAACTTATACTGATCCCCATCAACAGGTTGCAATGCCAGAAACTCTGCTACCGCTCGCCCCTTAATTACTTTGGAGGTGAGATACTCAATGTCAAATTCTGTCAGCAATACCAACCATCTGCCCAATTTCCCCACTAATGAAGGCACCGAATGAAGATATTTCAGAGGATTCTCCTTTGCCACTACCTGGATCTTGTATGACTGGAAATAATGCCGTAGTTTTCTGGAAGCCCATACCACAGCAAGACAGATCTTCTCCACTTCTTGATACCGAGCCTCATACGGGAGCATCTTCTTACTCAGATAGTAAACTGCATGTTCTACCCCTGTATCATCTGCCTGTACCACCATTGCCCCCAGTGCTTCTGATTCTACAGCCAAATACAGTATCAAAGGTCTGCCCAGCCTCGGAGGCTTCAATACAGGTGGCTCCACCAAGTACTCTCTGATCCTGTCGAAGGCGGTCTGGCATTGCTCGTTCCATCTCACTGGCTGATCTTTTCTCAACAGTTTGAAAACGGGCTCACATACTGATGTCAACTTGGCAATGAACCGACTGATGTACTGAATTTTGCCCAAGAACGCTCTGACTTCCTTCTCTGTCTTTGGTGCAGGCATCTCTGTGATTGCCTTGATCTTCTCGGAGTCTACCTCTATTCCGCCCATTCCTACTGTATGACCAAGCAATTTCCCTGATGTCACCCCAAACACACATTTCTTGGGATTAAGCCGCAGGTTGTATCTGTCAACTCTCTGAAGGAATCTTTCCAATGCTTCAATGTGCCCAACTCTTGTCTCTGATTTCACCATCATGTCATCCACATACACTTCGATTTCTTTGTGCATCAAATCATGGAAAAGTGTAGTGGCCATTCGTTGATACGTAGCTCCTGCGCATTCTTGAGTCCAAACGGCATTACCTTGTAGCAGTAAGTGCCCCACTCAGTAACAAATGCAGTCTTGTGTTTGTCTTCCTCAGCCATGAGAACCTGATTGTAGCCTGAAAATCCATCCGCAAATGAATACATAGCAGATAAAGCTGCACTATCAACCAGGACATCTATATGTGGCAGAGGAAAATCATCTTTCGGACAAGCCTTGTTGAGATCTCTGTAGTCTACGCACATCCTGACCTTCCCGTCTTTCTTCGGTACTGGCACTATATTAGCCAACCACTCGGGATACTTCACTACTTCCAGGAACCCCGCATCTATTTGTTTCTTAACTTTCTTGCTTCTTTCTCAGCCCATTCTGGTCTCATTCGTCGAAGTTCTGCTTTACTGGCCTTTCATATCCGTCGGTATTGTGTGTTGGGCAATGTTTCTGTCTACTGTCTCTCGTCTCTCACATCACTCACACACCTCTACAACATCTCACAACCAACTCTCTCTATCACTCATTCTTCTACTACTCCTTCAGTCTTCACTTCGTTCAGATCTCAGATTACAATCTGGGTTCTACGTACCAGATAAATGCATGTGTTCATGCGAACTGATATCAAATATGCTTGGTATGGAAATGACTCAGGCAAGTAAGCAAAAGAAATGTCTTTATTGGATAATGCGGAAGTACATTCAAACAAATCAGGAAGGTAAATGTCTTCATCATCTACAGACACTTCTTCCTCTGCAATCAGGTCCTCCTCAGGTTTTTCTTCCTCTCCCAGAGTCATGCTCTCTAATTTCATCAATTCTTCTTCCCAAATCTCTGCTTCCACCGATTCTTCAGTCAGTGGCTTCTCACCCAACAAATCCTGGAAGATCTCAAACCCAGGTACCACAATCCCATTGACTTCCACAGGTTCAGGCTCTCCTTGATACCCTGAAGCTTTTACAAAGCACTCCATCAGTCTCAGGCCCTTTTTCTTGACCCTTGGCTTTTCTTCATCAGACTTGTACCCCAAACCCTTCCTAGTATTCTGTCCTCGGAAATCTGGCAATTTTGAACCTTTTCCCGGCTCAAACTTCATCTTCTCCATAATCCTAGCCACCCTAGGATCCACCCATTCCTCGAAAGTAGCTGACACCTGAAACCTCGTGAAAGGTTGTATCTCCAAGGCAGCCACGGCATTGTCTAACTCAGCTCGGATGGTAACGACTTCTCCCTCATACGGGAATTTGATCATCTGATGCAAAGTGGAAGGCACGCCCCCAAGTTTGTGAAACCAAGGCCTTCCTAACAATAAGGCAAAAGTGGCTGGGATGTCCAGCACTGTGAACTCAACCTCATCTTCAATTGGTCCTACCTTGACCATAGCCACAAAGGTACCCTCAACTCCCCGCTTACTGTCATCATAAGCCTTAATAGTCATACTGGAGGGGTCCAAGTCTGTTGCTTTCATACCCAATCTCGCCAGAATTTTCAACGGGCACACATTGATGGACGAACCGTCATCCACCATCACACATGAAGTTTTCTTGCCTCTCACTTCGGCCCTGATAAATAAAGGCCTGTTATGATTTCTTCCTTCCACCGGGAGTTCATCCTCAGAAAAGGATATCTGCAAAGCTTCTTTCTGAACCGACCCAACAAACATTGCGGGGTTGGCATCCTCTGGTACCACAATCTTGCTCAAGGCCTCAACCATAGCCTGTCTATGCTCCCGAGACGCACATAACAGTTCCCAGATACTCACTTGTGCTCTAGTCTTCCTCAATTGCCTCAGTACTATATCACCTTCAGTATTTTCTGCAGTCTCAACCACTTCTCTACCATCTGTCAAAGCTTCCTTACCCTTTTCCGTCATATCATTGTAAAAACGACCGCTGCGTGTCATTCCCCTTACTTCCTCCTCATCACTGCTAGAGAAATCAAGCCAAAAGTTTTTCTTCTGCTCAGTCTCATCTTCACTAGTATTATCCCAGATTCCCATGCAAAAGGCTTGAGGGTGAAAGGATTTCAGGACAAGGTCTTCTGGGAGGCCAGAATTGATCATATAGGCTGGTGGTGGTACGGCACGGTAATTGGGTAAGGGATTTCTGTGTGTGTCAGGCTGTTCTGTTTCTGGGTCAGGTATTTTCTTGGAGTCTATTAGGTCTTGGATTTCATGGCGGAGTCGGGCGCAATTGTCAGTGTCATGGCCCTTCTGTTGGTGAAAGTGACAGTAAAGGCTTAGGTTATAATGTGATGGTAGGGGGTTGGGTAGTGGTTTGGTTTCTAAGGATTTCAAGAGCCCTTGCCTTTTTAGTTTCTCTAGCACTTTTGACAGAGGTCTTCCCAAGTTGGAAAATCTTCTGTCCCGGATAGCGGCAATCTCAGCAGAAACGGGCTTCGTTCCCGATGTTCCCCCAATGGGCCTCCTGTTCAAACCATAGAATTTTCTATTCTCAGCCTCTTCTTCCTCAATATCCATGACAGTTTCCCTCAACTGTCTAAAGTCAGTAATCATGGAGGTCATCCTCCTCAACTTGCCGTAAATGGAGGGCTTGGTTCCCTTGATGATCATCTTAATCTGGTCCTTCTCCGAGGGCCTAGTTTGCATTTTCAACAGCTGACTTCTCCACCGGTCCACACGTACTCTTTAAAACTTTCCTCCGATTTCTGCTTCACATTCTCCAGATCTCGGAGTGACAGATCAATTTCTAGGTCAGTGACATATTGCTTTAGGAAAGCATCAGCCAACTCTCTCCAATCTTCCTTCACTTTCTTCTCCAAACTGTGGTACCACACCACGGGAGCTCCCTCGAGCGACATTCCAAACATTTTCTGCACTTGGCGCTGGGATAAGCCAACGGAACTCATAACTGATACAAACTGCCGGAGATGCACCCTTGGATCCCCATTCCCGTTAAACTTAGTCATATCAGGCATCTTGAACTGTGCTGGCAGCTGTTCCTCGAAAGTCAGTGTGTCGTAATCCAGCAGATCTTCATTTTTACCCCTCATCTTGCGGGTAACTGACTCAACAACCTGATCCCGAAGTTTCTGTAACTCTGCCTGTGACCCAGATACTCTGCCTGTTGCATACTCTGCCATATCATCATCAAAAGTAGGGATATCATCCCCCATCCCATTCGGAGGCTCCTCATGCCTCACATTCTCAGAATTTCCCCCAGCACGGGGCACAGTCATACTAGCCATAGCAGTAGTCAAGGCTTGCAACTGTTCAGCGATCTTGGCGAGATTGTTCTCTAACTGGTCCATTCGGGATACCTCGTTACCAGATTCACTCATGGTTATTACTGTCTTCTTGGTGAGTCTTTTCCCTTCCCTAACCCAACAGGTATCTATGATGGCTTTTTTAAAACATAAGGGTTAGCATGATGCATGCATGCATGAGATGCGCGTGATGTATGAAATAAATAAGCTCGTAAAAGAATTTACAATAATCGGCCCGTTATCATTTCAAAGTATTTAGTCACACTATTGCGCAGTGCAAACTTGTCCCAGTTGAAAAGGCCCAACATGTTTACACTTTGCGATAATATAACTAAATAACTTCAAATAATAAGAGGCCTAAACACAAAATAGCCCATTAGCATTTTAGAAGCTTTTGGCCTAATTGTCAAAGGACATGAACTTGTCCCTGTTTAAATGGCCCAACAAGTTCACATTTATTGACAAAAAGTCCAACTGAATCCAAATGATAATGGTCCAAAACACAAGCATAAATAAGTAATTTTTACTGGTCACAAAACTAAGGTTCATGTGTAAGTTCTAGGAATGTAAACAAAGGCCCTTATTGACAAAGGATTACCCACAACTAGGACTCCCCACTCAAGGGTTCAAACGACCAAGTGAGTGCACCTTATATGTCAACAAGTTAAGGTATGTGACTAACTGTCAAATGGACTTCCCGTTGTAGATTCCCCAGAGGGAGGGCGGAGCAAAGCTCGCAGTGGATACCCAAGCCCCTTAGGCTCTTATCGCTTGGTGACAGGAATAAACAACGAGTCCTCCAAATTAGTCTATCACATGAGATGATTATCTAGATGCCTTCCAGCTTTTCCTTGTAAAAAGGTAGTGAGTGAAGGAAGACACCAAACATCCCCTAGGAAAATGATCATCTAGGTGTCTTCCAGCTTTTCCTTGTAAAAAGGTAGTGAGTGAAGGAAGACACCAAACATCACCTAGCCCTAACAATGTCTTTGATTAAATTCCTTAAACTTACAGTAAACATGGTTAATTAAAACACAAATCCAACCATTACAAGACATGTTTCGAGGCCGATTCTCTATCCCCAGTGGAGTCGCCAGACTGTAGACAACAGGAACTGGACGACGCATGCTGTTCTAGGCTCGCGGCACTAGTTGGGAGTACGGAGTAGCCACGGGGACTAAACCGGAGAATGATGGAGTCGCCACCCGGTGTGAACCGGGAAAATAAGATTTAAGGCCGCACTCACCCCTCGCAAGGGAAGACCTCAAACCGTTGGGTTCGGAATGGTCCCTTACTTATGTCACTTGTAATGAGAGGATTTATGTAATAACTTAATCATGCTTGAGTAACACTCAGTTCCAAGGGGTATCATGCTTCTAAATTCACATGCATATCACTAAAAAACTTACACTTAAATTTCCATATGCAAATTCCATGTATAAGTTTACATTTAACATATTTTTCATATCTGCATGCAACCTATTCATATATAATCTATATCCAAATTCAAGCAATGAAGACAAATTAACATACCAAAAGCATACAACTTCACAAAAGCATAAAGAACATTTATTTTTCAAACATGCATACTAAGAGAATGTATTCGAGCTTATAACAGAAATAGACGACTAAAGAAGTAATACAAATGCATAAAGTTCAAGGAGATAACCATATGTTAAGATAGACATGTCCTGATGTGATACAGTAAGACCGTGACCGTTCGCGTTGCGTTCGTAAACGCGTTCGAACGGTGAAGACAGAATGCTCTCGTTCGTGTGGCGTCCGAGACGCGTTCGAACAGAAATGAGACAGTAGGTTCTCGTTCGTAGGGCGTCCGAAAACGCGTTCGAACAGAATGTGACCTGATGCTACAGATGTGCGCGCGTTCGAGTAGCGTTTGATAACGCGTTCGAACGGTAGAGACAGAAAGTCCCCGTTCGTGATGCGTTCGATGACGAGTTCGAACGGGAACTGGCAGATTACATACATTCATACATTTTTGGACACGTCATTCAAACAAGATCATCACAACGACATATCTAATCACATGGATCCTCAAATCATGCAATGTTTAACATACTAAACAATTAAATCATGCTCAAACACAACCAACTAATCATACTCAAAGCTATAACATGTTATAAACATCCTAATCATGCATAAGAAAACAAAGCACATATTAATCTAAATCGTGCTCAAACACAAATTTGGATGACACGGAATACGTGTGTCTTTCAAGTGGTACGTGGCATTGTATCCCGAGTACAAACCGCATTACCGTCCATTCGGATTCGGCTACGGAATTTATGTCCGAGTTTCCATCCGATATATCACAAGAAATAACACATATTCCGTCCATCCAGAATCACATCACACAATTAACATGCTTTCCAAATCATGCATACTTAACATCATAATTAATCATGCTTTCTAAATTATCAATTCATGCGAAGAGGATAAGTATCATATGCCCTCAGGTCTAACCTTTTTGTGTCGTCTTTCGGAAGCACGTTTCACGTCCGTTGGAAGGGTTGATGCTCTGCAACTTTTCTGGTTCACTGGTTCCCCTTTTCCTTGGTTATCCTGCTGATTTGCTCGCTGTTTTCCTCCGCTTTGCTGCTGTGTTGCTGCTGTGTTTCAGGCCACTGTTCTGGTTGCTTCGGCTACTGCTTCGTGATATTTTGGGCTGCTATTTAGGAGGTGTTTTCCAATGGTTATGGGCCGTCCTACGGGGAATATGGGCTGCTGTGTAGGGCTGTCCTACGGTGAGGTGATTGGCGTGTTTAGGGGTTGTGTAGTGTTTGCTCAATGTGTCGTCAATCTCCTAGATATCTCTTCTTTTGTGTTATATTGATGCCAGCCCCTTTTGGTTGGTTTTAGGCTTCTTTTATAGGCAAAGGTGGAGAGTGTTTAATGGGAAGTGAGTTGGCTTGTGCTTGCTTTGTCATTTTTGGGTGGCCTTGGGCGTGAATGGCTTGCAAAGAGTGATGGGTGTGAATGTGGCTTAGGTGGATCTTGTTGCTTTGTACTTGTTTTGTCATTCAAGTTGGGGGGGGTTGGTATATGATATGAGTTTCATTGTTTGTTTGCAATGAGTGAAGGAGATAATGGAGGATGGCATGGGTGTGTAAGGAAGAAAGCTAGTGGAGTGTGGGGTATTGTTGTTTGATTTGTTTAATGGGGGATTGGCTTGGCATGTGAGGGATTTGGCTCTTTGGTTTGTAGGGCACGTGAAGAATAGAAGGAAAAGATGATGTGGGGCATGGGTTTGGTTCTTTTTGGTGGGCTTGGGGTATTTGGGCTTGGCTTATGGATTCTTGGGCCGAGTATAAGCAGAGATCCAACGAGCAAATCGAAGCTAGATAACCAAGTTAAACCCGACAATAATTCCGATTTCCAACTTTACCCTTCCAACGTCCGTTTCCCGTGACTTCATGACATGAAAAGGTAGTGCCTCCTTACGAGGCTCATCATTGGGCATGATATGCAAAAATGCAGTGTCTACAACGGCTTTCAACGTTCTCTTTTAACTCCCATGTACCTCCTTGCATCGGTCGGATCACCACATGGAATCTCCGTAACATCCACGTCGTAGCTCTCAAGGCTATTAATGCAATTCAAGCCGAATGCACATGCTGCGAACTCAGCCATATTGGGAGTTGCCCTGAACGTCAACCTCTTGGCCATAGCAAAGTCTCTCCCCAGGGGTTACTATTACAATACTGATTCGGCTCTTTTGCAGTTCACTGCTCCGTCAAAATACATCTTCCATCCTTGGACGGCAATAACTTGGATTTCCTCATTGGGAAACTCAAACTTACACTGATTTCCTTCAACAGGTTGCAACGCTAGGAATTCGGCCACGGCTCGCCCTTTGATTACCTGGGAGGTAAGGTACTCAATGTCAAATTCAGTCAGCAGCACTAACCATCTGCCTAACTTCCCAACCAGCGAGGGTACTGAGTGCAAGTACTTCAAAGGATTCTCCTTTGCTACTACCTGGATCTTGTAAGATTGGAAGTAGTGGCGTAATTTCCTGGATACCCATACTACTGCCAGACAAATCTTCTCCACTTCCTGATAGCGAGCTTCATACGGAAGCAGCTTCTTACTGAGGTAGTAGATGGCGTGCTCTACTCCTGTCTCATCAGCTTGTACCATCATCGCCCCCAGCGCTTCGGGTTCAATGGCCAAATAAAGCACCAAAGGTCTGCCCTGTTTCGGAGGTCTCAGGATAGGAGGTTTCACCAAATATTCCCTTATTCTGTCAATTGCTTCCTGACACTGCTCGTTCCACTTTACCGGGTGATCTTTCCTCAACAACTTGAATATGGGCTCACATTCTGACGTCAGTTTGGCAATGAACCGACTGATATGCTGGATTTTCCCAAGGAATGCTCTGACTTCTTTTTTTTCTAACCCAACGGGTGTCCATGAAGGCTTTTAAGACACAAGGGTCAACATGATGCATGTATGCATGAGATGCATGAGATGTATGCGATGTATGGAATATATAAGTTGGCCCATTATCATTTTAAAGCAATCAATCGCACCATTGCGCGGTGCAAACTTGTCCCAGTTGAAAAGGCCCAACAGGTTTACACTTTGCGATGATATGGCTAAATGACTTCAAATAATAAGAGGCCCAAAAATGGCCCACTGGCATTTTAGAAGCTTTTGGCCCAATTGTTAAAAGACATGAACTTGCCCCAGTTTAAATGGCCCAACAAGTTCATACCCTTTGACAAAAGGTCCAACTGGATCCAAATGACAGTGGTCCATCAAACACCTAATTATAAAATGTCTAACTACAGGTTCTTTGTGGCTAAGTCTCATAAGTGGGTTCACGGGGCGCGGACAAAGGCTCTCGCTGACGAAGGTTTGCCCACAACTAGGACTCCCCACTCAAGGGTTCAAGCGACCAAGTAAGCGCACCTTTTTTATACCTTGCGGTACATGCCAACGAGTTACGGTGTGTGATTAACTGTCGAATGGACTTCCCGTTATAGATTCCCCAGAGGGAAGGTGGAGTGAGGCTCTCTTAAGTACCCAAGCCCCTTAGGCTCTTATCGCTTGGTGTCATGAATAAACAACGAGTCCTCCAAACTAGTATGTCACAACGAGCTACAAGTAATGATTTATCTAGGTGCCTTCACAGCTTTTCCCCGAAGGGTAGTGAGTGAAGGAAGACACCCAACCATCACCTAGCTTCAACAAAGCCTTTGATTAACCCCCTCAACCCACTATAGAAATGGTCAACTAATGCACAAATTATACACATCACAAGACATGATTTCGAGGCCGATTCTCTATCCCCAGTGGAGTCGCCAGACTGTGGACAACAGAACCTGGGCGACGTTGTTCTAGGCTCGCGGCCTAGTTGGGAAGTATGAAATAACATGGAGTCGCCACCCGGTGTGAACCGGGACAAAGATTTAAGGCCGCACTCACCCCTCGCAAGGAAGACCTCAAACCGTTGGGTTCGGAATGGTCCCTTACTTATGTCACTTGTGATGATATAATTTGTGCAATAAACTAACCGAATCTATTCAACATTCATGCTCAAGGGTACTTAGATCTAACATGCTTTCATCCAATTAATCCCACGCAATGTAACATAACAAGCATATTGAACCATTAAATCAACATGTATAAATCATTACCCAAACGCATCATAAACTAAGAACATGAATAAAGAACAACCTAAACATGTTTTAACAAATAAATGACAAACTAAATTAAACCATGCTTTAAATAATAAACAAATAACCTAAGGACTATAACATGCTCAAATACAAATTTGGATGAGACGAGAAATGTGTATCTTAAGTGGTATGTGGCATTGTATCCCGAGTGCAGACCATACTACCGTCCATTCGGAATCGGCTATGGAATTTACGTCCGGGTTTCCATCCGATATACCACAAAAGGGAACACATATCCCACTCATCCAACAATCACATCATGCTTCAAATGACTCTCATGCAATTATATATCAAAATAAATAAAACAAGGATAAAGAAGATAAGTAAAAAAAGGTGCCCTCAGGTCTAACCTCTTTTGTCATCTAAGAAATGGCGTTACACGTCCGTTGGAAGGGAGATTGATCCGATGCTTTTCCAATTCGTCTACTCAATGTTTTCCCTCGTTGTTTTGATGCTTGGGCTGCTGTTTTAAGTCCGTTTTGCTGCTGTTTCGCTGTTCCGTTTCAGGTCACTGTTTTGGTCGATTTGTGGACTGTTTTGGGTGATTTTGAAGGCTTACGGGGTTGCGATTTTAATGGTTTTTTAGGGAAACTTTATGGAGATTTTTGAGGGGTTTTCTAGGTGATTTTAGGGCTGTTTTGCTGGCTAAATTCGCAGCCAAAACTGACCAGAACAGAAGGTGAAGATGCGGCAGTTCAAGGTGCAGTGGGGGCGTTTTTTGGGACTGTTTTGGGGCTGCGAATGGGGCTGTGTTTGGAGAGTGTTTAGTGCGACTTTAGGGCTTTATTTGAGGCTTATTTTGGTGTGTTTTAGGGCTGTGAATGGTGTCTAAAATTCGGCAATGGAGGGCAGTGAAAGGGCTTAGGCGTGAAGGGTGTTGGTGAAGGATGAAAGATGCGGCAATGGAGGGTGCTTAGGTTTAATGATTCGGCAATGGAGGCTTCAAGGAGGTTTTTGGACGTGCAAGGGGGCTTGGGAGAGTGTTTGGGACGTGCTTAGGGAAGTATGAGCTATCTTTTGAATGGGGGGTGAAGGCCTCTTTTTATAGGCAAAGAGAGAAGACTTTCCTAATTAGATTAGGAAGGAATCTCCTAATTGATTTCTAATCAGGAATGCATCTCCTAATTAGGATTTGGGATTGGATTTGATTTGGTAGGGATTTGATTTGATTTCTTTTATTTAGGTAAGGATTTAACAAGATTTAAACATGTGATAAATATGCATATACCTAAATAAAGGGGCTTTGGGCGTGAATCACATCCTTTGGGCATGGATTTGGTTTGACTTGGTTTGACTTGTGTATTTGGGCTTGGTTTGGGTTAGGTATGTGGTCTATGGGAGTTTTGGGCCTAAGGTGAGCTTAGAAACGGAGGTATAACAAGCAACCGAAGCGAAAACAACGAGATTAAATCCATCAAAAATTCTATTTTCCAACTTTACCCTTCCAACGTCCGTTTCCCGCGACTTTCATGACTAAAGAAGTAGTTGCCTCCATACGAGACTCATCATTGGGCTAATGTGTAAAAATACAATGCCTACAATACCTCATCAAAAACTCATATCATATCATAGCGAAATCCAATATGTCTCAAATACATCCCTTTCAAAAATGAATCTTTTTGAAAACAAACTTCTCAAATTACTTTTTAGAAAAACTATAAAATAAAGGTATCCAAGTATATCGTAAAACTAAACTCTATAAACGAAATCAAATTCCAAAATAACTATCATCATAAATTTGTATCAGGCGTTCAAGAACCAACTTAATTGGATGAACATATTAGGCGTCCAATGCTTGAGTCGCGCACATAGACTGAGCATTGTACGAAATAAGATCATGTCAATAAAGTAGCGGGTCGGTCCACTGCAGCTGTGTAAGTGTCATTGCACACTACAAGAAAACTGTCAAATAGCGACGGAAAAATCTGTAGTTGATCCATAGCTAACTGACCACCAGCGACGGAAAAATTTTGTCTCTATTTTGTTGGTCGCAAAAAAAATAGCGACGAAAATATTTCATTCGTCGCTAAAATTAGCGACGAAATTTTATTCCGTCTCTATATAGCGACATAAATTCCGTCTCTAATTAGCGACGAAAATTATTCCGTCGCTAAATTGTGATGGAAAATTTCATTTCTATTTAGAGACGGGATAATTTATGTCGCTATATAGCAATGGAAATTCTGTTTCTATTTAGCAACAAAATTATTTCCGTCTCTAAATATGTTGTGATATTTTTATATCGTACCGCAAGTGTACGGTGTCAAGTTTTAGTATAAATGAGTTTAGAGTGTCGAACCCACAAGGATTGCGTTAACTCGCACTAAGTACTACAATTGATAATCCTAACTTTATTTAGATGACAAATAATAAAGATTTTTAATAAATAAATAAAATATAAAAATATTTTGATAGGAGGAACTAATACAATAGAGATTCTGGATCCTGATTTCACCTAGCTGTCTCCTATGTATTTGTCATGCCAATTAATCTTTGTTCAGTTATATTATTTATAAGTCAAGATCCTAAAATATTCACTCCCTCTCCCGAGTGCCGAGTGAAAATATTTTCAACTATAGACTTCGATATCTCTATAAAAATCTAATAATTAATAACTCATTACGATTTGTGATTCTATGTTAACGACTTCAAAGGACTACAGATTCTCTCGAACTCTATAAAATCCTAGGTTATATTCTCTAGATCTATTCAAAATCCCCTCTCTCGAGTGATAGATTCTAAACATATATCATCTCAAATTGTGGCCAACAATCAAGAAGCATTAAACTCAAAAGAACATAAATAAATCAATAAAACTTCATAACAAAATTGATAAAAACAATACAAGGTTCAAGCATATATTACATCATTCTCCAAAATGAAGGAGTAAATTCATGACAAAAGATAAAACAATAAATAATCAAGCCACGAATCTAATGTAAATCATTAGAGTTCTAAGAAAGAAATAAGAAGATAAAACCCGAATTGAATCTCTTCCTCTCCGGATATCCCCCGAATTGAATCTCTTCCTCTCCGGATATCACAGCCTTAATCTCCTCTTGTCGCTCTTCAATCCTATCATTGGATCTCTAAAAATATGTAATTTCGTGTTTTGTGCTCTGTATTAGCCTCCCTTTGAGTGTTGGATGTAATGTTATATTTATAATTGAGGCAGGGAGTCTTTGGGTGTCATTAGGATTATTAAAAACCCTAAAAAGTGAATCCTGGAATGCGCGTGCAACTCTTGTCAAATCAGGCGCCATGGCGCTAAACTCCCGGGAAATTGTATGGAAAAATTGGGCTTGAGGCGCCATGGCGCCTTTGATGTTAATATAGGTGGCGCCATGGCGCCACCTTTATTTTATTTAACTTGGCGCCATGGCGCCTTGCTTATGTCTGTGAGTGGCGCCATGGCGCCAAAGCCTCTGGAAATTGTATATAACTTTGGCGCCTTGGCGCCTAATGATCCTGTGCTCGTCATGTGTTCCTGAAAATTCCCAGAACACGTGCAATTGTTCCCAGATCCATGTATTAATGCTCCTATAAATAAAACATAAAATAAATTATAAATGACATTTAAATATCTCGAAATATAACAAAACAGTACGCTAAAAAGGCCGTAATAAGTGGGTATAAACCACACTTATCAAACACCCCCAAACTTACGGTTTTGCTAGTCCCGAGCAAAAGATAAAAATAAAAACTAAATTCAAAAAAAAATAATTAAAAATAACTAAATTAACTAAGCCACTTTCGTAGGGATCACGATTGCATTTAGCATATGCAACAAGCCTTTAAACCCCTAGGCGGCCCTAGTGGACGAGTTATAATCTCGTGAGGGCTTACAGCGATGACACCCACAAACGCCATTCACACATAATCATGTAAAAAAATATAAAACAAATAAAAACATAGTCCCCATAGTTACACATAAAATTATCTTCAAAGAAAGCTTATAAATGAAATCAAAGAATCTTCAAAGTACGCAATTGCAACTCGAATCCAAATTCTTGAGTAAATCATCTAAGCTAGACTCACAGTGTGTGTGTGTGTGTAAAGGTTCGGTCACAACTTTGATCTTAAGTAAGCCAACTCAATGATTTCGTTTAAAAATTAGAATCAATGGGTCAAACCAACCTAGATATCTCAATTATGCTCTGTAATTGCTTTATTTTGTGTTCGGTATGGTATGGTTTTTTTTCTTTTATTTTCTTGTCTCTTTTTGCTTTTCTCTTTTTGCACTTTTTTTTTCAACTCACCTACCCTTTAAGGTAGCATTTCTCCTCATGGTGGTCCTAATACTCGCCCATGGGTAGCTTCACGCTTATTAGTTATAGGTGGTTTATTTTCTTTCTTTAAAGACATTTTTCTTTTTATTTTTTTAGTTACCATACTTCATAACACTAGCAAATCAAGATAGATATCTAAGCAAACGGTCATTCATCGATATGCAATTTCTTCAACTGACCACCTTGTCAACTACTTAAGTTTTACTGCTAAAAACCTATTTTTAAGTGCTTACGAGTCTAACATAGATCAATTATTCAAGGCATCAGATAAAAGTAAATTAGGCACTTATCGTTTCTAAAATTTCACCCATAAACAAACAATATTATCACAAGATTTATGCTTTACTATCAAAGACTAAAACAAATTTTTTTTAATAAATTTAAACAACTAAATAGCAAGTAAACAACATGCACACACCCCCAAATTTAAAATTTGCATTGTCCTCAATGTAAGATAAATATCAAGAGCAAGAGTGAGGAACAACACTACCGTGCATGGAGTTGATCAGACTCTTGCTGGTTAGAATTTGGTTGCACGGGCGTTGTGTGTCCCGTACTACTTGCATAAATAACATGCAAATAAATAAATAGCACACAATAAAATAAATAAAATAAAAAGTAAAGAAAATAATAATAAAAGAAATGCAAGGGTTGTCTCCCCGCTAGCGCTAAGTTTAACGTCTTCAGCCAAACGCAACCACCCAAATGGTTATGGTGGCTTAAAAGTAGTGAACCGGGTAATCTCATATGTTTTCTTCTTTGGTATCCACCGGTTCTTATGACATGAAAAAGATAGCTTGGCAGGCTGTGGTGATTTATCCATAGATGGTCCCCCATGATATGTAGATTTTCTCTCAATTGGAAATTCAGGATTGCACATTCGGTAAAATTGGCTCGGCTTTCTTTTTAATCTTCCAGGAATTATCTCTAAGTGAGAACTGGCCTTTCTTTTCCTCTTTTTACGACCCTTTGGGAGTGGTTTCGATTTTAGCTGCAGAGAATTTTCCTTTATGCATGACTGCATTATGCTCATAGGCTGTTGAAATACTGATTCACCATGTCTGGTTTCAACTCCCTTTTCTACTGTATCTATCTTGTGACAGTCTGCATCACCTTGAGAACTCGGCATGGCTCTGAAAACACTGAAGGTGATTTCTTCATATTGACCTCTCATTATCAATTCACCTTTGTTCTCTTCTTCTATTATTGTTTCCTCCTGAAATACCATTTCATTTTCTTTACTGCCTAAGTCCTGAGAGGTGTCTTTAAACTCTTTTCCGCTCCTACAGGTTCTAATTTGACATTGCTCATTGGGGTTGACTTCAGTATCACTCGGAAAATCCCATGTCTGTTGATTGGCCTTGGAAGAAGCAAGCAACCCAATTTGCGCTTCTAAAGTTTTCATATTTGCCTCTATATTGCCCATTCGTGTTTCGAAGTTATCCATCATTGACTCATTCTTCTCAAACCTCTCTGAAGCTGTAGCTACAAACGTGCTCATGAGGTCTTCTAAGGAAGGTTTCTGCTCAGCTTTTGGATAATTGAAGCCATGAGGAGGTTGCAAAATGTTCTCCATATCAGCATATGAAAAATTCGGATGATAATAAATAGGCATAGAACTGCATCTATAGTTGTTGAAGTTCCGATTGTTCACATACTGTACTTGTTCAAATCTTGCTTCTCTATTGGATAAAAACATTCCATTAGCAGAAACAGCTTCAATAGACGGTTGACTCATTTGATTTATCAATACTGCTAGATGAGTCGTGAAGGACGATACTTCAGCTATCAGTGCACTAACAGGATCTGCCATTGGTTCTTTTCAAACTCACCTCGTAAGAAAAAAATAAAACAAAAATAAAATAAAATCAAATCAAATCAAATCAAATAAAAAAATAAGAAAAATAACAAAAAAAAAAAACTTAAGACCAAAATAAAGGAAATAAAAATAATAAAATTAAAATTAAAATAAAATTCTAAATTAAAGCTAAAATTACTTGGTAGTAGTATTAATGTGAATTAAACAAACAATCCCCGGCAACGGCGCCAAAAACTTGTTGTGATATTTTTATATCGTACCGCAAGTGCACGGTGTCAAGTTTAGTATAAATGAGTTTAGAGTGTCGAACCCACAGTGATTGCGTTAACTCGCACTAAGTACTACAATTGATAATCCTAACTTTATTTAGATGACAAATAATAAAGATTTTTAATAAATAAATAAAATATAAAAATATTTTGATATGAGGAACTAATACGATAGAGATTCTGGATCCTGATTTCACCTAGCTGTCTCATATGTATTTGTCATGCCATTAATCTTTGTTCAGTTATATTATTTATAAGTCAAGATCCTAAAATATTCACTCCCTCTCCCGAGTGCCGAGTGAAAATATTTTCAACTATAGACTTCGATATCTCTATAAAAATCCAATAATTAATAACTCATTACGATTTGTGATTCTATGTTAACGACTTCAAAGGACTACAGATTCTCTCGAACTCTATAAAATCCTATGTTATATTCTCTAGATCTATTCAAAATCCCCTCTCTCGAGTGATAGATTCTAAACATATATCATCTCAAATTGTGGCCAACAATCAAGAAGCATTAAACTCAAAAGAACATAAATAAATCAATAAAACTTCATAACAAAATTGATAAAAACAATACAAGGTTCAAGCATATATTACATCATTCTCCAAAATTAAGGAGTAAATTCATGACAAAAGATAAAACAATAAATAATCAAGCCACGAATCTAATGGAAATCATTAGAGTTCTAAGAAAGAAATAAGAAGATAAAACCCGAATTGAATCTCTTCCTCTCCGGATATCACAGCCTTAATCTCCTCTTGTCGCTCTTCAATCCTCTCCTTGGATCTCTAAAAATATGTAATTTCGTGTTTTGTGCTCTATATTAGCCTCCCTTTGAGTGTTGGATGTAATGTTATATTTATAATTGAGGCAGGGAGTCTTTGGGTGTCATAAGGATTATTAAAAACCCTAAAAAGTGAATCCTGGAATGCGCGTGCAACTCTTGTCAAATCAGGCGCCATGGCGCTAAACTCCCAGGAAATTGTATGGAAAAATTGGGCTTGAGGCGCCATGGCGCCTTTGATGTTAATATGGGTGGCGCCACCTTTATTTTATTTAACTTGGCGCCATGGCGCCTTGCTTATGTCTGTGAGAGGCGCCATGGCGCCAAAGCCTCTGGAAATTGTATATAACTTTGGCGCCTTGGCGCCTAATGATCCTGTGCTCGTCATGTGTTCCCGAAAATTCCCAGAACACGTGCAATTGTTCCCAGATCCATGTATTAATGCTCCTATAAATAAAACATAAAATAAATTATAAATGACATTTAAATATCTCGAAATATAACAAAACAGTACGCTAAAAAGGTCGTAATAAGTGGGTATAAACCACACTTAGAAATGGAATTTTTCGCCACTATTTAGTGACGGAATAAAGATTCTGTTGCTAATTAGAGACAAAATTTTCGTAGCTATTCCATAACTATATATTTATAAAAAAACTAAAAAAATGAAAAAATTTAAAATTTTAGAGAGGTGGGAAATTTAAAAATTTTAAAGATGCATGGAACTTTTAAAATTTTAGAAAGGAAAAAATTTAAAATTTTAGAGAGGTGTGAAATTTTATAATTATATAGATGTGAGAAATTATAAATTGTAGAGAGAGTAAATTTTTAAATTTTAGATAAGGGAAAATTTTAAAATTTGTGAATGGTAGAAAATTTTAAAAAATTGGACTTTTTTAATGTTATTTATAAATCTTAAATTCCACAAGACACCGTAATGTCCACCGCAAGCTTCGACACACCACCATCCATTTACACCACTTTAAACCAAAAAAAAAATATTAGTGTTTATTTCTTAGGAAATTTTCAAAGTGGAGATAAGAAAAATGAGAGATTGATAATGAGAGTTGAGGTATTAAAAAATTTGATGGTATATGGAATTGAGTAGGAAAATTTTGGATGAGGTATTGGAGTTGAGATTTAAAAGTTTGTGGTGTATATATAGAGGAAAAAATATGAGAAGAGGTAAGATTTGTAATTTTATAGACATTTGAAATTTTCCTAAGGCGGGAAATTTTTGTAAATTTTGGGGGGGGGGGGATTGAAAATTTTAAAATTAGCTACGGAATTTTAATTCTGTTTCTAATTAGCGACGAAATTTTCATTCCGTTTCTAATTAGCGACGGAAAATTCATCTCTATTTTATGGATAAATAATAATACCGCCTTTATGGTCGGTTGGACTTATTTGAAAATCTGACTTAATCAAGATACCGCCTATATGGTCGGTTGGTAATATCACTGATAATTTTTATATTATAATAAGGGAGATTTCTAAATTAGAATTAGTAAAGATGGATCCCCTAACCTCCTTCATTTTATTTTTATTCTAGGAAAGTGATGAAACATAATATTCACATACTTAATAATTGATTTAATTGTATATTGGTTAATTCTTTAGTTTGTTTATTGAATCTTAAGCTTAATGCTTCTTGTTGCCTGATCACCAAATAAATTGATGTGGTAAACTTAAAATGAACTTGGAAAATGATTTTAGGTTTCAACTTTAGATTCAATAGCTCACGATCTTCCTTGAGGATATATAATCCTTTAATAGATTTCCTTACATGATAGACATATACTTGTCGGGCGGGGGTAGCCATAATTGGAACTTGAACTTAATGAATTCAAGTAACTTGGTTAACATAGACATATGATTAATTGGGTTATTTGGGTGTTTGCATCTGACCATCGACAGAGGCTTTTGTATATTTTCATTTTCCAGGTTAGCAAACTAATTTATTACACATATAAGAGAAATAATTCATCTTTAGAATAATATTGTGTGAAATCACGACCCTATATATTTTTATCTTTTGTTTATTTTTTTAGTATTTTCTTTTGTGTTTTTATTTATTTATTTATTTAGCAAATCCACAATCAACCAACCAATCAAGCGATCATTCTCTTCTCCCTCAATTAGATACGTGTAAATAAATAGTATCAATAATTAATAACAACAGTAGGAATTAAGTCCTCGTGGGATCGATATTTTTATACTACTTGAACGATAAGTGCGCTTACGTTATACGCGTGTGATTACGCCGGTCATGTTTCAGCCTTATTTGGATAAGTTTGTTGTTGTGTTTATTGATGACACCCTTGTATATTCGCCATCTCGGATCGATCACGAGCAGTACCTTTGATTGGTATTGGATATTTTGAGGAGGGAACAGTTGTATGCCAAGTTCTCTAAATGTGAGTTTTGGCTGGACAGAGTGGTGTATTCTGGGCCACATCATCTCATGAGAAGGTATTTATGTAGATCCGCAGAAAGTCGAAGCAGTTCTGAAATGGGAAAGACCAAGGACAGCGACAGAGGTCCGGAGCTTATTGGGATTAGCAGGCTACTACCGTCACTTTATTCGAGATTTTTCTATTATTGCTGCCCCGATGACACAACTGACAAGAAAGGAAGTACCATTTGTGTGGACTAGTGATTGTGAGAGGAGCTTCCAGATTTTGAAGGAGAAATTGACTACTGCACCAATACTCACTCTACCGTCTGGACTTGATAGATATATGGTTTATATAGATGCATCACATCAGGGATTAGGATGTGTGCTGATGCAGCATCGAAGAGTGATTGTGTATGCCTCGAGACAGTTAAAGACCCATAAGAAGAATTATCCCACCCATGATCTGGAGTTAGTAGTGATTGTACATGCTCTTAATATTTGGAGGCAATATCTATATGGTGCCAAGTGTGAGATTTATACCGATAACAAGAGCCTGAAATATCTTCCCAATCAGAGAGAGTTGAATTTGAGGCAGAGACGTTGGATGAAGTTCCTCAGTGACTATGATTGTACTATTAATTACCATCTGGGGAAGGCCAATGTAGTTGCTAAAGCACTCAGTAGGAAGAACGTGAGTAAATTGCAATTTCTGAGAGCTAGACAGAGGATGTTTGAGGAGATGATGAAATTATGTTTGGCCTTTGAGGTATCTGACGGAGGAGGGCTTATTGCTCATATGAAAGTTCAACCTACATTGCTAGATAGACTCAAAACATCACAAGACGAGGATGAACAAGGTAAGAAATGGAAAGCATAGGTTGCAGAGGGAGAGGTTACTACTTTCATATTGAGTTCAGATGATGTATTACTTTCTGGTGACAGAGTTGTGGTACCATCTACTAGAGCACTTAAGTAGGAGATTTTGGATAAAGCTCATTATGCGTCGTATAATATGCATCCTGGGAGCACCAAGATGTATCAGAATCTGAAGAAAACATATTGGTGGTCGGGAATGAAGAGAGAGATTGCAGAGTTTGTATCTCATTGCCTGGTTTGTCAGCAGGTCAAGGCAGAGCATCATCATCCATCTGGACTACTCCAGTCTCTACCTATACCTGAGTGGCCATGGGAAAACATTGTGATGGATTTGTAGTAGGGCTACCGAGAACACAGAAAGGCTACGATGCAATTTGGGTGATAGTGGACCGATTATCTAAGTCTGCTCATTTCATGTCGATTCAAGTTACATCGGGACCAGAGAGACTAGTAGAATTGTATGTGGAGCAGATTATGTGGTTACATGGAGTACCAACATCGATTGTATCATATAGAGATGTCAGATTTACTTCTCATTTTTGGCAGGGTTTCCAGAAATCTATGGGGTCGAAGATTACTATGAGCACAACATTTCACCCTCAGACTGACAAGTAGTCAGAGTGGACTATTCAGACATTGGAGGACCTACCGAGATCATGTGTATTGACTTTTGCTGGAGGATGGGATGGTCATTTACATCTGATAGAGTTTGCCTACAACAACGGCTTCCAGACAAGTATCGATATGGCTCCATTTGAGGCATTGTATGAGAGGAGGTGCATGACTCCTGTTTATTGGGGACGGATTGGAGATAGGAAGATTCATGGTTCAGACTTAGTAGATATGACATCTGAGAGGATCAGACTTATCCGAGCTAGACTGTTGGAGGTGTAGAGTCGACAGAAGAGTTATGCTGACAAAAGAGAAAATGACATTGAGTTCCAAGTGGGGGATAAAGTCTTCTTGAAAGTCTCCCACTGGAATGGAGTATTGAGATTTGGATGGAAATGAAAGTTGGCACCACGCTATATTAGTCCTTATGAGATATTGAAGAGAGTGGGCAAAGTGGCATATCGTCTGGCATTACCACCAGAGTTAGAAAGGATTCATAACGTGTTTCATGTGTCAGTGCTAAAGAAGTACGTACTAGATCCTACTCACATCCTGGAGAGGTCGAATTGAGTGAGAATATCACTTATGAGGAAAAGCCTATGAAGATTGGTAGAGCAGAAAGTCCAACAGTTGAGATCCAGACAGATTCCCCTAGTAAAGGTCATGTGTACTAATCATCACATCCAAGAGGCGACTTGGGAAGCGGAACAGGACATGAGAGAGAAGTATCCAGAATTATTCGAAGAATGAGAAATTTCGAGGATGAGATTTTTGTAAAGTGTGTAGATTGTGATACCTTATCCATTGAGGAATGCTATTCTTTTTGAAATTTTACTACCCATTATCCCACTAACCACTACTCCTAACTTGACACTAACTCATTTTTTTTCTTCTATAAATTGAAACTAAACCTAAACTATTCCTTTAACATGTTGTTTGCTGTGAATCAATTGAGAGTGATTAGTATATTGAATTTTCAGAGACCAGTAAACAATAAAATAGAGAAATAGATTCATAGTGAGAGAAACACAAACCAGAAGAGAGAGAAAGTTGAACAAGAGAGAGAAAGGGTCGTTCGACCTCTTCCGATCATCGTTTCCGGTAAATGACCAATCTGGAGAATCCCCTCGACGAGATGAATCCAACGTCGTCGGACCACCGCCGAAACTCCACCGCACGCACCCTCACACGCGCCCATGCACCGCCATGCGTGACCAACACCTCCCAGACCAGAATCCTTCCCTCATCGAGATACGCGGGTTACACACCTCGTTTGCCCAATTCGGACCTTCGATTGTCGTGAAATGAGCCAAGAACGAGAGTTAACGCCGTTTGATCGTTCGTCGGTAATCACCAAGCATCCGCCATTACCACCACTGCCTGGTGACATGTACTGTATGTGGACCACCTCGTTCTGAAATTTTGAAGTCGTTAGAGCTCGGTACGTTATATTATACAGTTTTAGGGGTGTAATTGTAATATTTTAATAATTTTAGACTTATTCGTAATTTGACATGTTTATGGACCTAAATGAGTAAATTATGATACCATGTGAGTAATAGGAGATAATTGGAAGTTTTGAGACTAAATTGATAATATTGGAGAGTATTGGGGTTAAATTGCAAATTTGAAAAGTTTAGGGGTAAAATCTTAATTTTAGTAAAATATAGGGATCTGATCGTAATTTTATAATTTTTCCAGATTTTTACCAATGACATATAGATATAGAGAGTTTTGCATGGATGGAGATAAGTACAAAGCACGATGATTCCTTTAACATAAATATTTGTTGGTTGATGTTTGATATATGAGTTTACGTGTTATAGTATAAATATAATTATACATATTGTTGGAAATTTGATTGAATAATCAATAGCATGAGAACATAAATTGTATATTTTACTATGAATCGAAGTATTTGAGTATTATGTGATTTTGAGATGAGTTGATGGATGAAATGTGATGAGATGTGTTATATTGGATGTTGTGTGAAATTGTTGTTATGCTACCAGATTTAGTATGATAATGGTCGGATATGCGAGATTATGCGAGATTAGCAGAGGCGTGTGGTTCAATCCCCCTTTTGCATATTTATGCGGGATTATATGGTGGGAAACCTTAGGGGTAAGAGAGGGACTCTCCCAATGGTTTCAATCCATTATTATACTGAATCCGGATAGCAAACCATGTTCGATTGAGATGTGTTATTGTGAGTATGTTTTGCCTGAGTTAGCTCTTATATATTAACTATTGTTTTCATATATATATATATATATATATATATATATTTGTTGGTGAAGTCATGTTGAGAGTATGAGTGTTTTTACTTACTGAGCTCTCTAAGCTCACCCCTCATTTCCCAAACATCTCAAGTAGTTCGTCAGCACATCAGTAGCAGTATCAGTACCAGGATTTGACTTGTTTGCCACAGCCCTCAGTTGGGTTGGTCTAGACATTTCTTTTGGCTTTTGAGATAGGACATTTAGGATAACTTTCATGTTTTCAGATTTTATTTTAGTGTAAACACTTATTTGGGATTTACTGGATTGCATTTTATGGAATATTATATTTCTTGCGAACTTTTGGTTCAATTCATGACATATAGGTGCTCCAGCTGAAGTGGTTCGCGGACCACTTTCTAGGGTTGGACCTGCTCTAGGGAGGGGGTCGTGACATAAACACTTTATATATATTCTTGTAAGTAATAGAGTTTCTATTTTTCCTTCAAAACACTCTAGAGTGATCAAAGAATCACAACATTAACTCGTTAAGAAAAGTCAAAATACCCTTAAATACTTTAGAGATATTACATCCTTTCATTTTTTAAAAAAATTTCTTAAAAGTGTAATATTATACATGGGGATTTAAAGAACAAGAGTAACTTTTCAAATATTTCAGCACTAAACTCAGAGAAGAAGATATCATGTGACAAATAATATCCTCACCTCAAGGATGAGGTGAACAGGAAACTCTTGTGGATTTGTTGCGTAAGAGATAGACATAGGCTGATTGAGAAGCGATGGGATCAGAGAGGTGCATGTAATACTGAATGAGCATCTACATAAGTAACAAGTGTAACAGGAACAGTGTGAAATTACCTACAAGCAATAGCGACAAGCAATCTCTATACCCAAGAGGGGGGTGAATTGGTTTATTGCTATAAATGATGAATTATAAAATCTTTGCCGATTTTAAGCTCTTATTACCAAATAGGCTTTTAGGTTAATTTTCTCTATTGCAAATAATAACCTATTTGCAAGTTTTCTATTCAATTATATAAATGTAAATAAACTTGCAAATAAGTAAAAGTTAAGGTAAAGAGAAATACGACACCGCGATTTATAGTGGTTCGGCCAACCGTACCTACGTCCACTTCCTCAAGCCTCGCTTGAAGATTTCCACTAAAATCGAGTTTCTGTGGTTCACCCGCAACCAAGAGTTTTCCGCAAAGGCGCACTCCAAACCCTTTTACACTTTTGAGTTTTGTTCGTATGCGCACTCACAACCTTTACACTTTTGAGTTTTGTTCGTAGGTGCATTCACAACCTTTACACTTTACCCAAACAATGGGATTTATCAACCACAAATGTTTTTGTTTAAAGAAGATTTGAAACACACTTGAGCACTCATAAATATAATGAAGATTGTGTGAGATGCAAACCCAAGTGTTATAAGTTCACTACTAAATATATGAAGGTGTAGTGTGTGTGAGCTTGTATGAGTGTTTAAGTATATAAAGGTTTAAGACACTCTTGTATTTGCCTTGGTATAATATGTATGAAGGTTTTCTAAGTCTCTAACCAAATGCAAATGAGTTGGGGTCCTATTTATAATAAAATGCAAAGCATTCCCCAACTTACAGCGTGATCGGTATGGAAACCGGTATGGAGACCGGTATGGAGACCGGTATGCCGGTCTAGGTTTCCAACGGATACTAACGGCTATATTATCGTTGCACAAGTTTCCATTAGGCTGGTATAGAAACCGGTATGAGGACCGGTATGGTCTGTGCCAGTTCCAGTGTGTGCATAAAGAAGAGCCTGATCGGTATAGTCACCGGTATGGATACCGGTTTATGGCTTGCCGGTTCCAGTGTGTGCACAAAGAAGAACCTGACCGATATGATAACCGGTATAGAGACTGATTTAGGGCTTGCCGGTTCCAGTGAGCATGCGAAACAGAGCATGACACCTGTATTCATACCGGTAAGGGACCAGTATGTCGGCCTCAGACCAAAATGCACAGTAATGAAGGTTTTAAAGCATTTTGTCATGATCCTAATGCATCTAAGTGAATGTGCATGATCCCTATGAGCTTAGGCACTTGAATATTACAATTCACATTACAATTTAAATCCTAAGCTAAGACTTCGCAATATATTATTCAATTTGCCGCAAGTCTTCACATTCTCGCTCTTCACCCCATATGCTTCGATACTTTTTGTATTACTTCGTGTTTGCGCGTCGAAGTCTTCTTCTCGTTGACGTCATCAAAATCCATTACAACCGATTATGAGACTAAGTCGCTAACAATCTCCCCCTTTTTGATGATGACAACCCCTTAAAACTTGTTAATACTTATGAGCTTCTAGGAGTCAATATTTGACGATTTTGCTCCCCTCAATATAAGCTCCCCCCTCAATGTGTGATTGTCTTTAATAAGGCTCTATAAAAAACTTGACAAACACATTAGTACAATTACTCCCCCTTAAACCAAGGGTGGGGGTAAAACAAGTTTTAATATCATTTCTAATGATTTCTCCCCCTTTGACATAATCAAAAAGTGGAGAAGCAAAATTTAAAATCAAATGAGATACCAAATAAATATGTGCATTAAATAATAATACCAAAAAATTAAATATATGCACATTTGGCATTTCCCCATTTTTGCCATAAGATTAAAAAAGAAATCATGTATAATGCAATTTTTTAGGAAATATGTACTAATGATACCAATTAACATTTTATATTAATGTTTCCATTTATATTATTTTATCATTTTATGCATGATTTCTCCTCGATTGTGATATCAAAGAAAATAATTCATTATATATAATGATACCAACTAAAATCAATGAATTCACTTCAATTCATTTTAATGATTGTCTTAAAAAAATATCTTACCAATTAATAAACAATCAAAATTCATGCTTTTCATTATCAATGGAAACTTATATCAATATACATGCATTTCATTTTCATTCCAATATTTTACATGGAAAAAACATTATTAATACAAAATCAATCAAATGATCACATACATGTAATTTAACTCAATAAGTTTAATGTGATACTAATTGATATGAAAAGGGGTTTAAATGTATGATTTAGGTATTTAATGATATCAAATGAACAATTGATACTAATAGAAATTTGAGTGCATTGCCTAATTACTTTGTGTGCTAAAAAGATATTGACCAATTTAAAATATGCATACTTACACAAAGAGGAAATGGTACCAATATTTCCGTGAATACGGATTTTACCTTTACCGTTGCGATTCCTCATCTTTTTGAGCCTTTGTGATCAATTTTGTAATTCTCTTTCTGGCGCAACAGAACATATGACTGGTTCGTCTCATACCCTATCTGATTATCATCCTGTTGACTCACCTCAGAGTGTTACACTTGCTAACGGTTCCCTAGCTAAAGTTGAAGGCTCGGGAAACACACATCTTAGTCCTGATCTTGAATTATTATCTATTTTCTATGTTCCTGGTTTTCCTTTTCTGAATCTTAGCTCTTCTCTTTCTTATTTATTCTTACTACTATCACTTTATAAACCAGGTCGGCTGATAAAAACCGTAACGTATCAGGGTCGTACGCCTGGAACAAAAAGGTTCGTCGTACAACCTATTCATGGCAAGGAAGTAGCCCCGGCTCCACTTTCGTTTTTGGCGCTAGCCCTGTGCTTGACGAACTAGACTCAGGGTCTGCATGCATCTCTTCACAATCTCTTCTCCTGTTTTAAAGATCCATTCACAAAGCTCCCCCTAAAAATTTATCAATTACACTTTGGTACCAAACTTTCTTGGGTCCATTGGGGTTAATTTTGATTCCTTGAGGAATCCATGCATTCTTAATCACATTTTTTACATGCATTCAAAAAATTTATGTCTCTTTTTATTACATGCATGACATGTGATATTTTCATTTTAACATTCTTAGCATGAGAATCGGATGCCTTAACAAAATAATTCTTCAAAAATTTTCTCTTAATGTAAGGCCTATATCCTAATCCTTCTCTTTTAAATGCACATTTTTGGGATCCAATAAGCATATTAAAATTTTATGTCCCAATGTGAATTTGCTAAGTATGTTTTGCAAATCTACAATCTTAGTATTTAATAAGACATTTTCATTCAAAATTGATTCGCAATCACATGTTTTAGAGCTAGATGACATATTTGATATGACATTTTCAAGTTCTAGCTTTTTCATTTTTAGACATGCATTTTCATCATTTAAGCATGCAATTTATTTTTCATGTTTGGCCTTTAAGCATATCATATCATTATCTAAAACATGAATTTTATTCATACTAGTTGCATGTTCAATTTTAAGTGAGCATGCTCATTTTTAACTAATTTAAATTTCTTTTTAAGCATATCACACAATTCTTTTAAGCCATTAAAAACATTAAGTAAATCATTATAGTCTTGAGAATTGTGTACCTCTTCCTCTTCGCTTTCAAAGTGGAAGTCCTCATTCGTGATAGCCATGAATGCTAGATTTGTTCTTTCTTGGACCTCTTCTTCCTCATCGGATGAGCTAGAGTCGCTATCAATCCAAGTTGAAGTTGCTTTCATTGCCATTTTCTTTGATTTTCCTTTCATTTTCCTTAATGGGCAATCGGTAGCTATGTGACCCGGTTTGTTGCATTCATAACAAATAATTTTCTTGTTTTTCCGCGGTCCTTCTTCTTCTTTCTTTTATCCATGTTTGATTTTCCCTTTTTCTTCATGGACTTAATGAGCTTCTTGAAATTCTTATTTATTTTAGCCAACTCATAGCCAACTCATCATCACTACCTTCTTCTTCACTTGAGCTTGACTCATCTTTTCTTTTTGCTTTCAAGGCGTGATTTTTCCTTGTTTTCTTCTCATCTTCATCCTTTTTATCCATCTTGATCTTCATTTCATACTCAATCAATTTACCGACCAAATCATCCAACTTTAAGGTGGTTACTTCGTTTGCTTCTTTGATGGAGGAGGTGTAGCTTCTATACTCCTTCGGGAGTGATCTCAAAATTTTCTTTACTTGATCGGATATCCCGATGGCTTTTCCAAAGCGGCCTAATGATTTATGATGATAGTGAACTTGAAATCATATGATCAATTTCTTCCCCGGATTCCATCTTGAAATTATCCAATTCGCACATGAACCGGTTGATTTTTGATTCCTTCTATTGGCTTGTGCCCATATTGACCATTTCCAAAGACTTCCACAAATCATAAGCATTTTCACACTCCGGAAGTTTGCTTATTTGATCCCGATCAATGGCACATAGGAGTTGGTTGAGTGTCTTAGCATTTTGTGAGGCTAGTTTTACATCCTCACTATCCCATTCTAGGCTCAGTTTTGGAATATCAACTCTATTGCTATCCTCTTCATTGGTACTTGTACACCCCGTGTAATCACCAAATAGTATTGTGAATCACTGGCAATGAGATAAGTCAACATCTTATTCTTCCAATTTGTAGTCCGTTCCGGTGTAAAATAGAGGTCTAATCGTTGAATATTTTTCGGCAAGATTTGACGATTTACTTGTAAAGGCCATGATCTATTCTCGGACGGTTAAGTCTTTCTTGAGAATACCTCGCTCTGATACCAACTGAAATTACCTACAAGCAATAGCGACAAGCAATCTCTATACCCAAGAGGGGGGTGAATTGGGTTATTGCTATAAATGAGAAATTATAAAATCTTTGCCGATTTTAAGCTCTTATTACCAAATAGGCTTTTAGGTTAATTTTCTCTATTGCAAATAATAACCTATATGCAAGTTTTCTATTCAATTATATAAATATAAATAAACTTGCAAATAAGTAAAATTTAAGGTAAAGAGAAATACGACACCGCGATTTATAGTGGTTTGGCCAATCGTGTCTACGTTCACTCCCTCAAGCCTCGCTTGAAGATTTCCACTAAAATCAAGTTTTCGTGGTTCACCCGCCACCAAGAGTTTTCCGCAAAGGCGCACTCCAAACCCTTTTACACTTTTGAGTTTTGTTCCTAGGCGCACTCACAACCTTTACACTTTTGAGTTTTGTCGTAGGTGCACTCACAACCTTTACACTTTACCCAAACAATAGGATTTTCAACCACAATGTTTTGTTTAAAGAATATTTGAAACACACTTGAGCACTCACAAATATAATGAAGATTGTGTGAGATGCAAACCCAAGTTGTAACACCCCAAAACTTTCTTACCTATATTTTTATTTATTTTTTTGGTGGGTCACACACACACGATCAAGCCCATAAGTCAACAACATTCAGCAGACACAAAAAAGAAAAGAAGAGTCAGTAGCCAGGCGAGAGCGAGAGAGAAAAAGAAGAGAGAAAGAAAGAAGAAAGAAGAAAAAAAGAGAGAAATATAGTTTTGTTCCGATCTGGCCAATCCGTAGTTCAAACCTGACCGAGTCTTTAAAGAAAAATGTAGATCTCGTCAAGAGTATCATTTTGGTGGTGGTTTCATCTTGGGAAACTCCCAATTTTTGTAGAGATCTCGATAAGAAACTTTATGGTTTTTCTCGATTTCCCGTTGATCCGGAACTCCGATCGACGAACCGTCAGCGGCATTAGATCCGGGAAAGGGAGAGGAATGCAAGGCCGTCGGATTTTTCTTCATCCAACCAGCGCGTGGCGTTCACGCACGCCCTATGTGGTGGTGCGTAAGGCCCACGCGCGGCTTGGGTGAACGGCGCGTGGCTACCATGCGCCGGGCAGTGTCTCCATGCCGACTTCCCGAGTCTCCTCCGCGAATTTCAGACCATTCCGAGTAGTAACAAACCTCCGAATCTTAAATTTCGTTAGGATTTCGAGAACGACCGAATCACGTTTCTTTCATGTTCTATCACATTTTCTAGATTAGGATTATGTTCCTTATCGTAAATTTTTTTATCTCTATAGGTGATCGTGATACCGTAAGTAGGGACGGTCCTGCTGCCTAGTTCCTTTATCTGTAGTCAGCTCACCCGGTGCGTGGATAAGCCTGTAACATTGATATTTTCAAAAGTATATAGTATGTATGTTTTCTTAAATGAATTTTAAGGTAAGTGTATTAAATGAGTTTGTTTTTAGAAAGTTTATATTTTGCTATAAGGTATGGATCGAATATTGATTATGTTGAAATCATGTGTTTTGTGATATATGAGAAACTTGCATGATTTGAGATATATGAGCATGGATTTTGGAAATGATTTTTATGTTAGGATGCACCCCGTGTACTTATATGTGCCAGATTATTGCCGTGAGATAAGGTCTCATGTTGCTAGTTATTGCCATGAGATAAGGTCTTATGTTGCCAGTTTGCTCCGGATGCCAGTTTTGCCGTGGGGAAGCTCCATGTTGCCAGCTTTGCCATATTGTCATGAGGTTGTGCATATAGATGAATAAACAGATTTATCATTACAGAGTATTTTGAGCAGTATGAGCTTTATGAGAAATGAGATTTATGATTTGAGTTTTATGAGGAATGAGATTTACGATTTCAAGTAAATGTTTGAGATATCGATTTACAGCTTATGTATTTATTTATATTATGAAATACTGTTTGATCCACATTGTTATTTGTTTATCCACGACACTAAGCTGTGATCCATTGCACTAAGCGTGAGCTTACCCCTTCCTTAACATTTCAGGTTCAGCAGTTTAGTAGATCATCATTTCCATCTGCTTTTTCGTCACCATTCCTGCCAGGTAGAGCCAGTAGAGAAAGGTTGTGCCAACAGTAGAGTGTCTTTGTTATGTTTTGAGATTAGATATGTATTTCTTGGGAGAATTTGTTATTTGGTTATAGGCATTGAGCCTTTAATTGATACTGAGGATATTGTGTTTCCTTCATGGATATTATGTTGAGTTGGATAATAGAGATCTTATGTTATGATGATATTTTCAGTTTAGATTTTTCCTTGTATTTGGAGGATTAGTCCATATTACAGGGGAAACTCTGCCAGTTTCAGGTCTCTGTCTCACCTCTACCCTACCTAAGGGGACTGGTGTGACACAAGTGTTCTAAGCTCACTACTAAATTATATGAAGGTGTAGTGTGTGTGAGCTTGTATGAGTGTTTAAGTATATGAAGGTTTAAAACACTCTTGTATTTGCCTTGGTAGGTAGAATATGTATGAAGGTTTTCTAAGTCTCTAACCAAATGCAAATGAGTTGGGGTCCTATTTATAATAAAATGCAAAGCATTCCTCAACTTACAGCGTGACCGGTATGGAAATCGGTATGGAGACCGGTATGCCGGTCTAGGTTTCCAACGGATACTAACGGCTATATTACCGTTGCACAAGCGTCCGTTAGGCCGGTATAGAAACCGGTATGAGGACCGGTATGGTCCGTGCCGGTTCCAATGTGTGCATAAAGAAGAGCCTGATCTGTATGGTCATTGGTATGGATACCGGTTTATGGCTAGCCGGTTCCAGTGTGTGCACAAAGAAGAAGGCCTGACCGGTATGGTAACCGGTATATAGACCAATTTAGGGCTTGCCGGTTCCAGTGAGCTTGCGAAACAGAGCATGACACCGGTATTCATACGGTAAGGGACCGGTATGCCGGTCTCAGACCAAAATGCACAGTAATGAAGGTTTTAAAGCATTTTGTCATGATCCTAATGCATCTAAGTGAATGTGCATGATCCATATGTGCTTAGGCACTTGAATGTTACAATTCACATTACAATTTAAATCCTAAGCTAAGACTTCGCAATATATTCTTCAATTTGCCCAAGTCTTCACATTCTCTCTCTTCACCCCATATGCTTCGACACTTTTTGTATTACTTCGTGTTTGCACGTCGAAGTCTTCTTTCTCGTTGACATCATCGAAATCCATTACAACGATTATGCGACCAAGTCGCTAAACAGTGTTGGTGGTTTTTATGGAGTCTAATAGGGCAGAGACTGGTTCAACATTGGTCTTGCCCAAAGACAGCCGAAGCCAAAGCTGCCACGACTCAATAGCATAGCCTATGGTCGAATAAAGTCATTCCACATATAAAAATGATATATTGAGCTAGTTAAAAAACAAAAATGACGTGGAGTTTTGAAGTCGTGTGATGCTGCTTTCTCTTTTCTTCCTCTTGGTTACAATTGGAGTGGATTGTATATATATATAGTATTTCAATTTGCGGCCTTTCAACTTCCGACATTGTTCTTGTGGACAATTTTTGAATTGCTCATAATTTTCCTTTTCTCCTTTTGTAATGTTTATAGTTGGGATGCCGATACTTTTTTTTTTTTTTTTTTGATTTTTCCCTGAGTTTACCGATTAAAGTTTTTTGATATATTGTATCTCCTATTTTTCTACTTAGGCTATCCTTTGCTTTTTTGTTCTTTTTTACTGTACCACTCTTATTACTTTATTTCTTTTAATAATATATCACTCATGAGGGGTTGCTTTGGGACAAGATTTTGGATGTGAATTTAATTAGAATATATATTTTGTTTTCGGCGTGATCCATTTCTAAGGTTATTAAAAAACTTTTGCATAACCATGCATGTGTATTTGGAAAAATTCATTCCCTTTTTGCCTTGTATATTTTTCCAAATACACATAGTTATGAAAACGATTGTGTAAATTGTTGTGAAAATATTATTTTCGTTAAAAAGTTAATGGAAAAATGAGCCGAAACTCCCCTAATATTTGGTGAAACCATCCTTTATTTTAAAATTAAGTAAAACCTCATCATGTTTAAAAATCTTGAATTTAAAATTCGGGATTCTTAATCATTTAGTTTGGAATGATTTTTCGTTCCAATTCAAAAAATCGGTTGGGATTCAAGATGAAGAAATCAGGACGGAATATCCTGATTGTTATCCCTACATCATGTTTTACATTAAGAATTAAAATATTTATAATAAAATCTCACGTATAGGATTTCACTTAATTTTAAAATATTTGAGAATTACACTTAGTTTCATCAAATATCATGAAAGTTTTGTTATAAAAGTCAAGTGGTCATTGAGTTGTAATTATCTGAAGTCTTTCTTTTATTTTCTCCGAAGTCTTTGTTAATCGCATTCATATGAAATGGAATAAGTTCGTTTCCTTTTCATATATGCAAGAAAACAACATATTAGCAGCTAGATCATGTTCACACAATCGACTAGGCCGAAAATCAGCCAATCTGGTTCACACAATCGAAAAAGTCAAGTGACAATAGCGAAATTTATTAAAAAGGTACCAGATTCTTTATTCCTATAATCTAATTAATATTCTGATAAGTTTTTGTGAGGTTTTTTTTTTTTTTTTTTTGGCTTTGATTAGGGTTCTTGACAGTATGAAAGTCATATTAAAAAAATATTATAAAGACTGGATGATTGCAATTTCAACATAATAAGTTACAATAACATGATCAGTCACTCCTAATTATTCTCTTGCATTCTGTCGATGAGCTTAAACAAACTAAAAAAAAAAAAAAAAAAAAAAAAAAAAAAAAAAAAAAAACAACAACAATAACCAAAAAAAAAAAAAAAAAAAAAAAGAAGAAGAAGGCAATATAAGGTTTTTTTTTAATAGATGATCTCGCTGACTAAAGCTTCACAGTAAGACTTTACGACCCAACTAAATCATGAGTACGTAGCAGTGAAAGTCTTGCTAAATTGTGAGTACATTCCAGTCATCGAGAGATAATAAAAATAATAAAAGGAGTTCATAGCAATACAAGAAAGAAAAACACAAGGATACCTATGGAAACAAAATAATCTGAATACCTTTAAAACCTTATTCGGTAAATCCGAAAAAAGAAAGAGTAGTAACCTCAAAACATTCAATAATAAAATGTAAATGAAAAGCAAAAATTTGAAATATTAGTTAAATCCCACTAAAACGAACAATTTGAAAATAGTAAAAATTTAAACCTAGCTACAAAGCGATGATAGAGCAAACTGCTTGTATGACGGTGAGTAAAAGAAGAATTGCAGCTGCAGAGACGGAGATAGATGCCCATGGAGTGTTGAAATAATTTTGTTTCAATGTGGCATTCCACTTGTGCCAAGGGAAGTTGCAATGTTCCTTTAGAGAATCAACAAGATCACAATACTGAAAAGTATTTGGATACAAAGTGGTCTGTTTGCCGAGGTTGTGTAGAAGAGTTGACACAGCTTCACTATCCATCAGCCAACTTTTAATAACTCCATTTTGAACGAGTAACTCAACATCTTTCGCAGTGCTGACGAGGTGACTCAACATTAAAATATAGTCATTTATATAGTGGCTAGAACAATGCAGTCTCTCTAATGCAAGAAGATTTCTCAATAAAACTTCGGTGGTTGGATATATTACCATCAATGGAATTTCCATGATGCCACTGTTGAATTTTATGTCAAGTAGATTGTTTTGGGACCCCAACATAAACTTGACTCCAACTTGGTGAAGTTCCATTATGGTTGGTATATTTTGAGGTACGGGCATAATTTCAAATCCGGCCATATTTTTAGATCGCCATAGGGGTGGCTGAACACTGAGTCTTCGCAAATCAAGAAGATGTTCAGCTTTCGAAAATTGGGTTTCTATTAAATTCTCTGGTCTTTCAAGAACAATAAAAAGCCTAAACCAGACTTTAATTAATTTGATCAAGTCGAAGGATTCACTTGTTTTGGATAGAATGAACAAGTCGTTGAGAATAAAAAGCGGAAGCTGATTTTCCAGAAGCCAAATGTCAGACCGAACATCTATCCATGGTCTTCTAAATATACAATCATCATTACTTATCAAATCATTATTAGAAAACCTGAGAAAGCACTCAATGAGGAAGATTGCATCCACTAAAATCATTGTCACGAATTCATCACTTTTAAGTTCAATTTTTTCTGCATAACAATTGCGCAGACTCACTTCTTTATCTTTTATAAATGTAAGAAAATCTTCAATGGTTACCTGAGTTCGTTGAAGAAAGTGTCGTAGGTATCTTCTTTTATGCTCTTCCATAACTTTTAGCTCCGGCCTACCATGGTGAAGCGGCCCAATAGAGACTACTTTCGGAGTAAAAGAACTTTCACTTGAGCTCCGAATACTCTGAGGAACTCTATAGATGCAACACTCTGTGGTTATGGGATGCAAGGTCTCAATGTTGTCTCTCAAAGAAGCTGCTAATTTCTTGATCTCACTGTTGGCCATTTCGCTTGCTGCTGCAGTAGCAACAAAATAAATGAAACCAGTTAATTCTGAGAGATAAATTAAATGCTACAATTTCCGAAAATCTTGTCTAATTTAGTATCCAAACATGCCAAATTCAGAACCACTTAATAAGATTCATATCAAAAAATAATAATAACAATTGATCAGAAATATCAAAAACTAAAAATAAGGAGAAAACTTACATTGATTTGCGTATAGCCTATTGCCCACATCAACAAAACTATTTATAGGGTCGACAAAACATTAATTTCGGAAGAAGATTTAAAGAATGAAAATGAGATGTGTAAAAAAGAGTGAAAAAATGGGGAATAAAGTATTTAATATTCTTACACTTCATTTTAAGTAAACTTAAAGCAGGTTCATTTTGCTTTTGCTATATATGAATACCTATAAAAGCATGTAAACAAGTATCAAATAGAAGATTTTACTTTCAATATCATCGGTCTAATATATCTCTTTTTTTAAGTTCTTTAACAATAATTATTTGTTCATTACATTATCATGGTAATTTCACTCTAAATACCTATGATTGTGCAATTGATTGTACATATATCATTATTGGAGGGAAAATGTGGAGGACCACTCGTTTGATAAAAGTAAGTAATTCTCCCTCAAGTTTTAAAATACATTCCCCAGAAAATTATATTATATAATTTTCATTATTTTTTCTTTTTTTTTATTATCAATTTTGTTGAAATCTATCAGTTTAACTCAACTCATATCAGTTTAACTCAATTCAAAAGATAATTTAAGAGTTAAAAGATACTTAGTCTTTGTAATACCCCAGAAATTTCTGCATAAATTCTGATGACCACTTCATTGTAGATGACATAATACGTGATATAAATCATGCTTGAGTGTGCATTAACTTGCGGAATTATTTTTTTCGGACATTCGATAAATCATTTGCAGTTCCAATACGAAATTATTTTTCTATTCCGTATCAGACAATCTATAGTATTTTGGCCATAACGTTTTCATACAATGTCCGATTATCAAGAATTTTATATCTCTGGAAAGCTAAGTAGAAGATCTAAAACTTTCATGTTGAACATTTTCTCTAATTTGGAACTGAACCTAGATAAAAAATACGAGTCTTTATGGATGTACTATAGCAGTTCAAAAAAACAAAGAGCATACAGTCGAAGTCATGAGGAGAGGAAGATAGATTTTGTTGTATCTGTTAGAGTGTATGCCCTAAAACCAGTTATGGATGCAATGGTTAAGGCATAATATTTGTAATATAGTTTATTATTTATTAATAAAAGGCATTTGTTAACTACACATTATTACATCCATATTTTATGTGTATGTCCTGAGACATTATGACAGATGAATATCGTTAATCCAAAAGACGTTTGCGATTATGAGAGTCAACGATATTTATATATGTCTCAAATTAAGTTCTTGGTAAAATGTGATTGTTATACAGGACAATAATATATCACTTGACCAATATTGTTGTATGTCGCCTAGATTGACATATGATGTTAATAGAATGGATGATGAATCTCATATCATAAGGACACAGACAATAGTTATTTCATTAGTAGAATGAAATATTGAACACGACCACAGAAACGTAAGATCACATGATAATATTATCTAAGTGTTGTGATTAAACACACAATAATAGAGGTGATTGGAGAGAAAACTCTTCTTTTATATTACTCACAAAAGAATTACAAAGCTTACAAATCAAAGCTTTACAAAAAACTCTCACACCACTTTACTCTCTATTCTCACTCAATTTCGGATTTCTGGGATTTAGGGATGATGAAGAATGGTCTGCAACACGTTTTGACACAAAACGCGTTACACATTATTGCAAAGTTGGCAGCCAAGAATTCTGCCAAAAGTGCTGAAAGTTGCATGTCTTATGCATGCAACTTTTAGCCACTTTAGTCAACAAATCTCCCCCTCGGTGAAGATTTGCCCCAAAATCTGAGCCGACCATCAATCATCCAATACCGGATCCTCCAAAGGATCCACCCCTGGCTGCATCTGTATGACTGCCTACGTACCCTGAGTTGGGATCAAGCCAATCGTAGTTCTCTGAATCTCCCCACTCTGACTATGTGGAGAGTTTTGTCATCCCGGATATGGCACGACAGATTTCAAGCTTCTCCTTCGGTAAGACCTTCGTGAACATATCGGCACCGTTGTCGTCGGTGTGAATTTTCCTGAGTTCTATCAGCCTTGAGCTCAGGACGTCTCCGTATCCAGTGATACCTCACATCGATATGTTTTGACCTTGAATGAAATGTGGAATTTTTACCGAGATAGATAGCGCTCTGGCTATCGCAGTAAAATGTACTTCTCCTTCTCTGCTTGAAACCCAATTCCTGGACGAATGTCTTCATCCACAGTAATTCCTTGCAAGCTTCTGTAACTGCAATGAATTCTGCCTCTGTTGTAGAAAGTGCAACACACACTCTCTGCAACCTAGACTGTCATGTGCCACAGCTCCTCCTGAGAGAGTAATCAGATACCCCGAAGTAGACTTTCGGGTATCCACATCTCCTGCCATATCTGAATCGGTGTAGCCCATCAACACTGGCTTGTCGCTGCTTCCAAAACATAACCTCATCTTGGATGTGCCCTCGAAGATACCGCATAATCCATTTGACAGCATTCCAGTGTTCCCGTCCTGGGTTTGAACATGAACCGGCTGACCAATCCAACTGCGTGTGCTAAGTCTGGCCTCGTGCACACCATGGCATACATTAGACTTCCCACTGCTGAGGTGTATGGAACCTGTTTCATTTCCTCCTTCTCTGTCTCAGTAGAGGGACTCTGTCGTGTACTCAATCTAAAGTGGGTAGCAAGAGGAGTGCTAACCGCTTTAGCCTTGTCCATCTGGAATCTCTGAAGTACTTTCTCGATGTACTCCTCCTGTGACAAGTATAACCTCCTGGCTTTCCGATCACGGCCGATCCTGATGCCAAGAATCTGTTTAGCTGGCCCCAAGTCTTTCATCTCAAAAGACTTACTCAGTTGCTGCTTCAAGTTATCAATCCTCGATTGATTCCTGCCAACTATCAACATATCATCTACATATAACAGTAAGATGATAAAGTCATCGTCAGAAAACTTCTGAACGAAAACACAATGGTCTGAAGTGGTCTCTTATATCCCTGCTCCCCCATAACTGACTCAAACTTCACGTACCACTGTCTCGGTGCCTGTTTCAAACCGTAGAGGCTTTTCCTGAGTCTGCACACAAGTCCTCTTTCCCGCTGACTCTGAAGCCTTCTGGTTGTTCCATGTAAATTTCTTCTTCCAGATCCCCGTGAAGAAATGCGGTCTTGACATCCATCTGCTCAACTCTGTCCGGTCGAGGCTTGCTGATAAGCTGAGTACCACTCTGATGGATGACATCTTCACAACTGGAGAGAAGATTTCATCGAAGTCAATGTCTTTCCTCTGATTGAATCCCTTGACAACTAATCTGGCTTTGTATCGGGGTTTGTGAAGTGTGTTCCTGTTGCTTCACCCTGTACACCCATTTGTTCTTCAAAGCCCGCGTGGCAATTTCACCACTCAAAAGTGTGATTGTCATGCAGCGATTTCATCTCATCTTCCATGGCTTCCTCCCACTTTCTCTGTCATCTATTTCCACAGCCTCCTGGTAGCTCTCGGGTTCTCCCCCGTCAGTAAGCAGCACATACTCATATACAGAGTATTTGGTTGAAGGTCGCCTTTCTCTGTCAGACCTTCTCTGTGGAACTGTTGGTGTAGCTTCTGGTACTGGTGGTTGATCATGATCATCATCTCTGGGAGCTTCATCACCTGTACCCTCCTGTGTGGGAACCTCATCTTCAACTCATACTGGCACCGGTGTGTGAGGTTCTGGATTCACATTTCTGTATTGCTGGGGCATTGTCTTCAATTCCTTTCTGATATCTTCTATGGTCTGGTCTTCAACAAAAACAACATCTCGGCTCCTGACAATCTTCTTCTCCACAGGATCATAGAGTTTGTAGCCGAATCATCATGACCATAGCCAATAAAGACACACTGTCGCGTCTTTGCATCAAGCTTGGATCTCTCGTCCTTTAGGATGTGTACAAATGCTTTGCACCCAAAGACATGCAAGTGTTCATAAGACACTTCTTTACCTGTCCAAGCTTGGTTAGGAACATTACCTTTCAGTGCGACCGCTGGGGACATGTTCAAAACATGAACTGCTGTGATGAGTGCCTCCCCCCAAAATGTCTTCGGTAGCTTGGCTTGTGACAGCAAGCTTCTAATCCTCTCGCACAAGGTTCTGTTCATCCTCTCAGCTAGGCCATTCAGCTGAGGTGTCTTCGGAGGTGTCGTTTGATGTCTGATTCCTTGCATCTTGCAGTACTGATCAAACGGACCTCTGTATTCTCCACCGTTATCTGTTCTGATGCACTTCAGTTTCTTGTCGGTTTCTCTCTCCACCAGGGCATGAAACTCCTTGAACACTCCCAGCACTTGGTCTTTTCTCTTCAAGGTGTATGCCCAGATCCTCCTTGAATTATCATCAATGAATGTCACAAAATACAGTGACCCACCAAGTGTTCGTGTCTGCATCGGACCGCATACATCTGAATGTATGAGGTCAAGTACCTCCGGTTTCCGTTGAGGCGGGGAGCTCTGGAAGGACACTCTGTTCTGCTTTCCAGCCATGCAGTGTTCACACTTCCGTAAGTGTGAGTTCTTCAATTCGGGAAGAACATTCCTCCTGCGTAGTATCTCCATCCCCGTTTGACTCATGTGTCCGAGCTTTTTATGCCATAGCTCGGCTGCCTCATTACTGTTAACTGTATTTATGCTACTATTTGAAAGCTTAGCATGCATCAAATACAGAGTTGAATCTTTCTTACCTCGTGCCACGACCATTGATCCTTTAGTGAGTTTCCAGCATCCGTCACTAAAGGTGCTGCAGAAACCTTCATCATCCAGCTTGCCTGTTGAGATTAGGTTTAACCGGGGTCTGGGATGTGCTTGACTCCCTTCAACACTAGCCTTGTCCCGTTCTCTGTTTCAAGGCAGATGTCTCCAATACCGACGGCTTTAGACTGTCCGTCATTCCCCATCCTTACAGCACCGTAGTCCCCTGGTGTGTAAGATGAAAAGAAGTCTCTGCGAGATGTGGCGTGTATGGAGGCGCCACTATCTATCACCCAACTGGTCTCGTGGCTGGCAAGATTCATAACATCTTCTTCATATATAATGAAGAACTGTTTGGAGGTATTGTCGGTGGTAGTAGCAACTCTTTCTTGATTAGAGTCATTATCTCTTCTGGACTGCTCGTTCTTCAGTTTGTAACAGTCCCGCTTCATATGGCCTTTCTTTTTGCAGTGGTAGCACTCAATATCCCTCGTTCTTGATTTTCCCCCGTTCTTGTCTGATCTCTCTGCCTCGGCTTTTAATCCTCCCCCTTCTGGTGTTCTTTTCTGTCACTAGAGCTTCTGAGGTTGAGGCTGATGCTGACTCCTGCATTCTCGTCCTCTTTCTTCCTCGAAGATCCTGGTCTTTGCCATCTTCATAGTGACTTTCCCATCTGCGGCTGAATTTATCATCGTAGATCTGAACGTTTCCCAAGATTCTGGTAACGTATTAAGGAGTATTAAACCATTTACCTCATCACCGAAGTCTATGCCCAATCCAGACAATTCCTTCATGGTTCCGAGGAAATCGTTGATATGGTATGCCACAGCTGTACCTTCCTGGTATTTCAACCCCATCATCTTCTTGATGTAGTACAGCTTGTTGTTTCCAGTCTTTGCTCGGAAAAGCTCCTCCAACTTTCTCCATAAGACACGTGCATTTATCTCTTCACTGACATGGTTTACGATACTGTCGTCGATCCACTGACGAATAGTACTGCATGTTTTCTGGTGAAGATTAGCCCACTTTACATCGGTCATTCCTTCTGGTTTCTGCTCCAGAAACACTGATCCATCATAGTCCTTCACATACAGAAGGTCTTTCATCCTTCCTCTCCATGTGAAATAGTTTGTACTGGTTAACAAAATCATTTTTCCGTTGCTCCCCTCCATCATAAAAATTCTAAGAAGAATTTCAAAAAACGGACCTCACCGTTGCGTCCGGAATGGTCGAAAATGGTGGAAATGACACTTCGTTTGTCAAAATCCGACACAGGGACCAAATTACAAATTTCATAAATTATAGGGGTCAAATTGCAATTTCCAAAAGTTTAGGGGCCAAAGTGCAATTACGGAAAAGTTTAGGGACTAAATTGAAATTTCGAAAAAGTTCAGGGACTAAATGAAAATTTCTGAAAGTATAGGGGCTAATTTGTAATTTCCAGAAAGTTCAGGGACCTATCTGAAATTTACCAGGCACCGCTGACGTGGCAAGTGCTGACGTGTCGCTGACGTGGCAGCTGACTGGGCTGCTGACTGGGCGAGTCTGCTGACGTGGCGCTGACTCAGCGCTGACGTGGCGCCTACGTGTCTCGTCTTCTTCTTGGTCTGCGCGTGAAGCGCGTGTAGCGCGTCGGCGAGCGTGGGGCAGTCTCTGGTTGGCGCGTTCGGCGCGTGCGGCTGACTGGGACCTCCGTTCGATTGCCGGAAAATACCACCGTGCTCGTCTCGCCGTGAAACGTCTGATGGTATGCTCAAAATCGATTTTCGACAACTTTCGTCGGAACCGACTTTCCGAACCGAACCTCCGTTTCTGAGTTTCGGGATCCCTCCGAGTAACCTTAGCTCTGATACCACTTGTTGTGATTAAACACACAATAATATAGGTGATTGGAGAGAAAACTTTTCTTTTATATTACTCACAAAAGAATTACAAAGCTTACAAATCAAAGCTTTACAAAAAACTCTCACACCACTTTACTCTCTATTCTCACTCAATTTCGGATTTCTGGGATTTCTGGGATTTAGGGATGATGAAAAATGGTCTGGGAGCTCCATTTTATAGTGCCAAAACCGTGTGCACTGTTGCAACACGTTTTGACACAAAACGCGTTACACATTATTGCAAAGTTGGCAGCCAAGCATTCTGCCAAAAGTGCCGAAAGTTGCATGTCTTATGCATGCAACTTTTAGCCACTTTAGTCAACACTAAGGTCATTGATCTTCGTAATAATACATTAGTGTCATCATATCCTCTGATCTGAGATCATATGATGACTTGTGCGATAATACTCTTGGTTCACTAGTATATCTTCATTCGACTATCCATGTCGTTTGAATAAATACTAGATGGCCTTGAGCAATTGACGTACAAAGTCACATATGCTTCAAGATGGGATCCGATAGCTTTGATAATAAAATAGATGTTTCAAGTAAACTCAAAGTTATGGATATAAGTCTTTGGCCAAAGCAGTCGATATCTTAGAGATATCAAATCCACAAGATAAAGTTTAAAGATATGTCGAGTATAAGGATTTGACCTTACCATGATCCAGGCTCGATAAGAAACATAAATATCGGAAGGAATGAGATGACATGTTCAAAGTATATTTTAACAGGTTCATATGTTTTCCCACTTCATTCATCGACTAGGGGCCATGGCTTGCTGCTAGGCGATTACCCATGGTCTGTGGAATATCATAGAGATGAAATATTAAAGAGTTAATATTATTCCACTGCTACTCGATAATGAACCTAGGACGGTCGCACAATATAGTTCTCGTCTATGTTACAAATTCGAGGATGTTTATTAAAAGTTAATAAATGATTATTTTGGCATTTCCTAATTGGATTAGGATTTTCAGGATATTTCGGAAACATTAATTTAATTAATAAATTCGAAATATAAAATAAGATTTAATTGTTTAATTAAATATTTGAAATTTATATTAAATAAATAAATATATTTTTAATTAATTATTAATTAAAATTAAGTAAGTTAAATTAATTAATTAATTAATAGTTAATTAATTATTATGCCAAAATAATATTTAATCTATTGGGCTTTAATTTAGCGGGCTAGCACCCAAATTAATTAGAGTCATATTTAAGATTAAATAGGGAAGTTTTTATTTAATTAGGATTCATAATTTGATTAAGTATCCTAATTTTATTTTTGGAAAGAATCTTTAAGAGACCAAATTTGATTTGGAGAGATATTTAATTGACATTATTGTATTGGAATACAATTAAAACTTCTTGTACAAGTTGAAAGGCAAAACTTCTTGTACAAGTTGAAAAGTAATTTTTATCTCTCTATTGGAATAGTTCCAATTTATTCCTAAAGACTTCAAACATCCTAGAAAAAAAAAAGAGTTTCTTTTGTTCTCAAGAGTAGGAGCGATTTGTTCGTAGAGGAGCGCTAGTGTGCCAACTAGAGGTGCAACGCTTGGTGCACTACTAAAATGGAAAAATCAATGAGGATATTCAAAAGGCTCGAGAAAGATAATAAGCACATCAATGTATGTTTTATTATTAGTAAATTTTATTTATGTTGATAAATAAAATATTTATTGCATGCATGTTAAATTAATATAGATTAATTTAAATAGTATATTGTTTACATCAACAACAACATAACCACAATCTTTAAAGTGGTTTTGGAAACAAAATTTAAATTTCAGTCACATGGATACTTCCGCGTTAACCCAAAAATCTTACAGTATCAAGGCCCATTATCATTGTGTTGGACGGCCCACCTGGTGCATTATCTAGAAATCTCTACTCAGTTCATGATAGATGAAAAGAAAACAAACAATAAGCCAATTAAAAAGCTCCATTTGCCCATGGATGAGACGCAAGAACAAAGCATATGCCTTCTACTACCGAGAGGAAAACAGAAGAAGAATAAGCTTATGGAAATTAAGCATCAAAGAGAGTGAAATAAAGCTTATGGAATTATGGGAGAAAAGAATCAAGTTAATTGAGGTAAAGAATCTTATCTTACACCTTGAAATTTCATTTTTTTTTTTTACTGATGATGATTGTGAGTGTGGATGATAAATGATGCAATGTTGGTATTGACATAGAGGACAATGGCTTAGTTAGGGCCGTAAATTATGGTGTTTGACAGTAAACTTTATTCCTGTGTAGCCTGGACAAGCTGAGATGTTTTAGCTATAACTTGAATTCTAGATCTCTGAATGCCGAACCATAAAGTTTTGAATAATCTAGACACTATGAGGATCAAAATTTTAAAAAAAAATCAGAATTGTTGGACTTAGGATGAAGCCAAATTGAATTTTTGAAGTTGAGTGACATGCTGCCACTGCATCCAGTTTTATTTTCTGAACAGCCCCTAAATTTCAATTTAGAACTTAAGTTTCCGAAATCGAAACTGAGATCCGTAAAAACTAACAGAAACTAGCACATTAATGTCTATTTTATTAAAATTTCAGCCATTGATTCCATTCCAATTAATTGTAGTGAATTTTCGAAATTAATCATTGAGCACAGTATTTTAACGATTAGGCTGAATTTGAAATTTCGCTACCGCACTTCCGTAACTTGGAATTTAGGTCCGTAAAATTATTAGATAACCTGAGTACCCTGACTTTTTAGTGAATTTAGGATTTCATGCATTCTATAGCCTAGTTAATGTTTAAGAATTATTTTACCATGCATAGTCTAATGAGTTCGACTTACTATATGTTACTGACAGGAGTTCACAGCGTCAACAATTCCATAGCGAGTTTCTAGACAATCATCAAGCTCTGTGAGTGGATATCTATGTTTTTGTTATATTATTATTTTTGATTTAATGATGTGATATTTGAAGTTATGTTTATAAGTGTTTTAAAAAAAAAGGATTTTATATATATGTTTTTAATACGTTTATGATTCTATGATTCCATCTCGACGTTCGAAAATATTCTTGATATTTTTAAACCATAAAATTTTATTTCTGTCGAGACGCTTGAAAACTCGTTTACGTCACGATGCTTGATGATTTTATATTTTTGACCCTTCGTGACGTTTGTATATGTTTCGTTCCGACTTTACCGGGGCGCTTGTCTCAATCTGGCTCTATCAGGGGGCTTGTTTCGTTCCGGCTCTAGCGGAGCGCTTGTTATGGGGTCCAGACCATCTGAAAATGGTCGGCCCACTATCCTTTATCGACATGATCTTGTTCGGACATTGTCCGATCTTTACGCGCGATTTGGGTAATGGAAGCTTGTGATTTTGATGAGATTATTTCGAAAAAGCATGATATGATATTTTATTAATGGTTTTAAGATTCTGATGAGTTTGTACATATTGATTTTTTTTTATTATGTTGTTTTTTTGGTATCCACTCACCTCAAACGATCTGACCCCCCAACTCCATAGTTTATTTTGCAGGTAGTTTTATCTGGTGAGCCATAGCCGAATAAGAGCCTGAGATCGAGGAATTGAGTTTACTGTAGTCACTGAGTATGGGTCTGTCATGGTAAGTTTATTGTTTGCATTCAGATAGAATGCATGTATGTCGGTGTGAGTTAAATCTAAATGCATATCATATTACAGATATAAATTATAAGTATTTATTTAATGTCAGTGAGTTTGTTCTTATAAGATTAATTAGTTTGTGACATGGTTTAGTAAATGTCTGTTATAGTAGCATAGTTAAAGGAATAGTCAAGAAAGTTTAGAAATGGTAAAAGGCTCAGAGTGGTGGTAAGGATCCATCACCCGCTGATAACATCTCTGCAATATGGATGTTACAGTCTTTATATTATTAGTTTAATAATTACCCTAAGTCGATATTGTGGGACACCCCATGCCCTCATGTGCTATATATTAATAATTCGATAAATTTATAAGATAATATATTATTTAAAAAAATCATTGTTTCATATGATCCAATTTAAAAAATCATGGTTTCATAGGATCCAATTATTATATAAATTTATAATTAACTAATTTGCATCTAAATCCTTATTCTATCTATGAGACGATTTTACTGTTGCTGGTTTTTTTCTTGGAATTGTTATCGACTTGATCTCATCTCTAACTTTTTGTAATGTGAATTCTAGTGTAGTATTTTTGTATCGCAAAAATAAATTATTCCATTTCACTACCACTCTGTAGAAAAGTGTAGTGAACCAATGATAGTTTATAAATAGTGTTATAAAATTTTGATTTGTGTTAAATAAATAATTACGTCGTATTTTTTAAATATTTCGTTTGTGGGGAAAAGCTAAAAATTTTAGCTTTTGTAAACTGAGTCTTTGAAATAAATTACGATTAATAATTGCAATATCTCATCATTAACCAAACACTTAAAAACTATATTTTGACCCAAATAGAGTTATGTCGGTCCTGCAATAACCTAACTCCCTTTCCTGAGACCGGTATGTCGGTTTACAGGGGCCGATATATCGGTCTTGTAATTTAAATGGATATATGGTCGTTGAAGATTAAAGCGCACCAACCAGATTACTAATCGGTATGGAGATCGGTATGCCGGTTAGCTAACCAGTATGAGGACCAGTATGATCCATCTCGGTTCTAGTAGCAATGCAAACTCCAGATAGATCGGTATGGGAGACCAGTATGGAGTAGTCCGGTTCCAAAGAGCATGCAAATCTGCCCAAGACATAGTAGGTTCACCAATATGCCGGTATCAGGGATTTGTATATTGGTCTCGGTGTAGAAAACACATGATTTGAAGATTAAAATCATTTTACACATGACTCTAATGCATCTATATGAATGTGAATGATCCCTATGAGTTTAGATTACTTGAATTATATACTCACTTACAATGAAAGCCCTAAGTTATAAGACTACATTAAATATATTCGTTAAGCTCTTGAGTCTTCACAACCAATTTACTTCGACACCTTTTTATAATGTTCGCGAATGCGTGTCGAAGTCTCTTGCGTTGCATCATTAAAATCTAGCATTGAGAATATGTTGCTGACAACACAGTATGGCTAAAAGATGTTTACTTTATTGATGACTTCATGTGTAATGTTGATATAAGAATTTTCTTGATCATGATGTTTAATAGAAGTTGATTTTGAGGTATCTGATACATAAAATGTATTATTTTGTTTTAATGGATAGGAGATGATGAGTGGTCAATATATCATATGGGCGCCCCTATATCTTGTATTTTATGATTTAATTCAAGCTTTATAAGTATTTTGATGTGTTTTTAGTGTGATTTTATAGGTTCGGGTCATAATAAGCCGAAATCGAACTTATCGAGTTAAGAATCGTCAAATTTGGGACGAAAATAGGTCATCTTCCATACTTTAGGGACTGCATCGTGATGCAGCTTTGCACGTCTCAACCCAATCCAGTGCAAATTTGAGACAACGTAAAATTGGTGACCCATCGTGACGTAGATTAAAGAAATATTAGGGTTGGTGTTCAGAGTGCCAACCTGGATCGTATTTATGTCTGATTCATGAATACGAACAATTTCTTTTTTTCCATAATATTACTTAATTTATGGTAGTTCGTCTTGCTTTTATATAAATATTCGATCTAATTACGATTAGATTGAAACTAAATATGATTTAGTGATATGTATATATTAGACAAATACCCGATAATATATAATGTAGTGCGCGCAGTTATAAAGTAATTTGTAATTACATTGGGAAGTGACACTACCAGAAATATATTATCCAATAAAGTTGCTGGTCAAGATTTACTAACACGGGTCGGTTAGTAAAATCAGCTAAGACCAGTACACGTCGTATATATCGAGACTTGTTTTGATGGTTTATCCTAATGAACCATGAGTCTGGGGAGACTCGTATAGATGTATAAGTGTTTATAGTGGATAAACACTGAACGACTAACCAAAGATTTCCTAATATATGGTACACCAACGTCAATAGGAATATTCTCGGTCAAGTGAGCATGGTGGTCCTTCAACTTGAGTTACCACTGTGAATGTATGAGGTATCCTCCACACTTTGATGGCAGTCACGTCACCGATCTATTTAGATCAGACCTCCTCATGTTCATTGGGTGTGGAATGATCCTCATGATATCATATGTGTATCAAGATATGATTCGCCAGTTCTGTGTACAGAGCATAGGTATTCAATGTGCAATTAGCAATCTGTTAAATCCATGGGCCCATGGTATACTATAGAAGTTATTCTGAGTGTTATTAAGATATTGCTAATAGAATTGTCGACATGATTATACTTATAGAGATTTGACATTTTTATCTATATCTCTGGGATAATCCGAATACCTGTGACGAATGGATTATACGTATGCGATGACCTCGACCTGTATGATTCGGCGAGATTATCTGTGTTCGTCATAATTTACGGGTGGGTAGATTATGGACACGAAATTGGATTTCATGACGGATATGCATGAATCTAGAGAGTCTCACTAATGAAACATACTCGTAGAGCACTGGGGAGACATTTATAAATAATACTGATTATTTATAAGTCGTTTAATGATTAAACGATAATACATGCGTTTGAGATCTTTCGACCATTTATTAAATGTCAAATTGTGATATTTGACATTTATAATTAATATATGGATTTTGATTATTTAACGTAAATACAATACATTTATTTAAGATATTTGTATTTAATTATTTGATTGTTCAAATATTGAATAATTAAATTAATTAAATGATAAATATCTTTTACTTTATTAAAGTAAGATAAATGGCTTATTTTTATTGGTTGGAATGACCATTTTTAATTGGTATAAATGGCTTGATTTAATTAGTCCAAGTGCGGTATTTATTGGATAAATACAACATTTTTAATTAAATCATTTTCCAACATTTATTAATGAAATAAAAAATTGAAAATACTTGGCTAATATTAATTCTCCATTTTCGGCCACAACAAGGAATTATATAAGCCTTCTTTTTATTTTTTGTTTCATTGATCCAAGAACCCTAAAATCAAAAATAAAAAGAGAGTTAGAGAGAAAAGAGAAAAGAGAAAAGAGAAAGAAAGAAAATAAAGCTTGGAAAACTAAGGATTTTTGTAAGTTTTTCTTACTTTCTTCTTCATGAAAAATATTTCTATGATTCTAGGCTTCAATATGTGTAGCTTAGTTTTTTCTCTACTCTTTTATGGTTGTATTTTGATGGTTGGGAACTTATTTTGAAAGATGGAAGCATGTATAAGCATTAGAATGCATGAAATTAATTTATATGTATTCTTTTAACCATTTAATGGTGAAGTTGCCATTCTAGAGTTACTTAGCCACTCATAAATGACCTAGAATTATTCTTGAGTTGTTTCATGATGGTGAGACTAGTTTGGTGTGGTAAGAATATAATTAAAGTGTTGAATTTAATTAATTTGGTGTTAACTTGTCAATTTATGGAAATTGTAAAATTAGGGTTCATAACCCAATCCAAATTTGGGAATTTTTATATATGTATTAATTAATTATGTATATATGATGCATATTAATTTTGGTGTTGATTGGACTTGATCTTGAATGGTTTTGAACCGATTTGGACTAAAGTGTAATTTTTGAAAAGTTGAGGGACCTATTCGGTAATTTGAGAAATTTGGTTTTTTGAATTGAAAATTATATTTTCATGTATAAGACATGTATAGATCATTTTGGTAGTGATTTGAAATCACCTAATTATGTATTTGACAAATTAAGACTAAAATGATCAAAATATAAAGTTTATGGGTATTTCCGTAATTATTGAAAAATCTGAAAATTTTTCAGAATTATATTTTTAATGTATATTTGATGTACAAATCATTTTGATTGTGATTGGAAATCACCTAAGCTTGTTTTGAACAACTTAGGACTAAAATGATTATATTGGAAAGTTTTGGGGTTGTATGGTAATTTACTAATATTATGATTTCTGGGTTAAAAATTTCTGTTTTTGAGTATTGAGTGATTAAAATAAATAAGTTTATTTTAATTACCCAAGAAAAATTAAAGAAATGAAAAAATTTGATTTTTCCGCATTCCACTGCGTAACCCGGGTATTTTGTCCAAAATCCCAACAAGAAAGCCATGTCGCGACACAACCCATTGTGCGTCACGACGCGCCAAAGGCAAAAACTGAGGCATAATATCACGTTGATCTTGCAATGCGATGCGAGTCCATGTGCGTCACGACGCGAGTATGATTCCTGGTACAATTAGAACTCGAATTTCCTAAGAAATAAAGCCACTAGCAACTCATATAAAAGAATTATCCTGGCTCTAAGCCTAAAAATAATACTTTTGGATACCACAAAGTAGAGAATAACACTCAGAACAAGGCAAGAACCAAAGTCTCAACCCGCAATGAAGATTGAAGCAGAGGACCTCACCATGAATTCTATCTTCCATTTCTCTTTTAGTTTATTTCTTATGATTTTTTGCTTTGTATTAATAAATTGTTTTATTTTAATGAATATCATATGTAACTAATTCATTAATCTATGGTTGTAATGGATTCAAAATATTATCTTTAATTCAATTTTTTTTTATTCTTTTGAGTTTGTGATTGGATTATTTATTATTCTTTATTCGTAATACGTTCTATTGTTTGATCAATCATAGGATATGTGTGGTAAATCCTAAGGAACTTAGAAAAAGAAAATTTGAGTTTAACCTTACGAATTAATAGCACATGATAATATTCAATAATCGATTTTCGTGTAGGATAGGAATATACTTGTTGAACATGTGTAGCCACTATTAGGACTTGAACTTAATGAGTTTGACTTATATTAATTATCATATGAATATAGGTAATTCAACTAAGTTGGACATTTCTACATAACCTTTGGAAGAGGCTTGTAAATAATTTCATGTCCTAAGTTAGTAATTCATAACAAGTACTCAATTGAATGAAAATTGCATACATATCTATTAAGGTGCTTGGTGAAGTTGTAACCCTAAGTTTTTAATCACATTAAGTTTTCCAAAAATTTATTTAATTTATGTCCCTTTAGATTTTAGTTAGTTACTTTTAATAAACCAAAATCATAAACTCATTTCTTTAGTTTTAGTAAAGTATGACTAATTCTAAGATTTAATTGGATCAATAATAAGTTCTTATGGATTCAATATTTTTTATACCATTTGAGCGATACGTACGTTTGCGTGACATATAAAATCGTATCAGGAGAGAATATGATGTTTTAAAAGTTTGTATGTTAGAATTAAAAATTTATTGAAATTGTATATTTTATGATTTTATAGGTTGAGAAATGTTGAAATATATGGGAGACTGTCGAAATTGCAGAATTTTATGGAAAAAGTTTCTTACCAAAATATTTTAATTAGTTTTGTAAATGGAAAAAATAAGAACAATATTATCTTTCACCACGAATATAAAAATGAAACTGGGTTGAGTCGAGGACTAGGTCGCTCTCTTTAAGATGTTTCGTTGTTTTGTCCAGAATTGATACTAGCAGTGTGTCAGTCCCGCCGTCACTAGGATAAAACAAGCCCAGAAAAATAATATGTCTCAATCAATTTTGCACAAAACCGATTGGTATACTCACATCCAAAAATTATTTGCTCGGTATCTCAAGAAATCAAGGAGAACACTCTACAATTCTCTCTTTAGATAGCCCACCACCTAAGGCTAAATCTAGAGTCAAACAACCATTGGGGAAAGTTTCACCATATAAAGAATTTGAACAGAATAAACAGAAAAGCCGTTAGCATCGCCATCGAATTCACAATGAATTTTCCTGTCACGTATTCTGATAGCTGACAGTTTTGAGGTGGTGCGTATGAGGAGGAGCGCGTGGCGGAGGCTTGAGCGGGGTAATCAAATGACAGAGTTTCGGACCAAACGAGCAGATCTGGCATTGATGTGTGTGGTTTCCTCACTGGAGTGCTTCTCTCCATTTTCAATAATCAAATAACAAGAAAATGAGTGAACAAATACAAAGAGTGCTAGAGTGAAAGTCGCTCCTCTTCTTCTTCAACAAGTCTTTTTTAACTAAAACAATGTGGCTTTGTTGAAAGAGGAAGGAATACGAAGGATGGATGAAGGCATAGAAATGACGAAAGAGTCCTCGTGATCGATCTGGAATCTTACTGCTTTAAATATTTGCTTTTTGGAGTGATGACCAGTGAGATGGGCTACCTTTGATTATATAGATTTTTGTTTTTAAAAAAAAAAATGAGACGGAAGAGGAGAAAGCAGAAGCAGAAGCCGTGGGGACGCGCAAACAGGTTTTTTTTCTGAAGAGATCTGGTTATTTTTAATTGTTAATCACTAATTGTAACTTAAAAAATAAATAACAATTAGTAGGTAAATTAAATACTTTTGTATTTAAAGTATTTCGGTTACTGAAATTATTTTTTTAAATTCATAATCAATTCTTAACAATCACTCACTTGAATTTAAACAAAACTTTTCATCGAGCAATATAGTATAAGGTCGTGCATAAATAAAGGTGTCTATCGACTTGAACCTTTACAAAATGTTGACGATTCAGATTATACTAGAGTAACTATAGTTTTGAGTTCTATCTCTGACAACGTTACACATACAAACCTTTTAGGGTGAAGTCAAAAAGCTCGACATTACGGTCGTGCTCGTATATCCTAGTATAGTGAATTCTCTAGAAACGTTTGCCCAAATTCATAAGAAGCGGCCACACTTCTACATTCACATATGTGTATCTATTAAGAGTACTCGTGTAGCTAGGTAATCCAATCTACATAGAGTATAGAACATATTAAGAGTTAAGTATAATTCATTCTTACATCACTTCAGGATATCATGCTTTTAGAATGAAACTCACAAATAAAATATTAGCATGATTCATCATCACTTCATAACTTGTTATTACCCATTGAACCTATTTCTTGGGATCTCCAATCTATTAGGTCGGGTTACTATCACAAGTGAATGTCTAATGGCAATAGTCTCATTCTTTTATAGGTATTGAATATCTTCTTTCTTGATCGTCCTTTCATTAAATGATCAGCTAAGTTACCATCAGTCCGTACATGATCCATTCTTACAGTTTGCAGAATAGAGGTATTCTCTAACTGTACTGTATATCTGTATTCTCTTACTTTTAAAATAACAGTTCTGAATATTTTCAATTATCGCGGTACTATCACAACAGATCAAGACAATTGGTATCAGTCTCTCCCATAAAATGATATCTAATAGCAAACTTCTTAATCAAGTTGCTTCTTCACTAGCTGATGCTTATACTATCATCTCAGACTCAAGGAAATATATCCGCCGGTAGCCTTGAAATCAGAAAACCACTGATAATGTATTCTAGGTTCATGGTCCTTTTCAGGTACATTATATCCTCTCAATAGCATGTTAATGCTCATACTAGGTCTACTAGTAAATCTACATAATAATCCTACGACATATGTAATGTGAGATCTAGTGCAATCATAAATATAACGTCATCTACCAATTTTGTTCGCATACTTAGATTGTCTAATCATTATTCTTGAATAACTTTACACTAGAGTCATAACAAGTACATGCAAATTTATTATTAGATACTATTTTTTCTGATATAGTAATTTAATTTTGAGAATTAGAATAGCTTCTTCTAAGTTTTTCATGACAAATTTATAGAACAACATAAATTTTAACAGAATTAACATGTATATTAGAAAAAATAAGCATATCAATAAATAAACATTTCACATGTTGTTTTCAAACATTATAATAAATATATTTGTCACTTTCATTCACTTTAACACGATGAGTAAAATATTAGAGATGAAACCCCCACTATTTTCAATTTATCATTGGAGATCTAACCCCCACTATTTCTTAATTTATCTTTTATATAATACTATAATCGCATATCAACCATGGTTTTTTCGAAACGTTGTAGTTTAATATACTGGTATATGATCACCTAATAACTAACCACAACTGTAGTTTAGCAATTAGTTCCATTATAGATCTTTTTACCAGTTAGTATCCGTATATTTGCGAGTGTGTGCCCACAGATTATGCAAATTCACAAATATTTCATTTTGCAAAGACACACGATTGTTTTAGTGACAACATCAAACCTATTGTAAGTACACGATTCTTAAAATTAAGAACACTTGCAATCATGTTAGGCTGAATACACCTAAATTTCGAAGAATAGTCAACAACAATACCTTGAGACAGAAAGAATAGATTACCTGAAAACATTTGTGTTGACGGATGATTTTCGTTCCAGTGGCAGTTTCGAGATAACCCTCCTGGGACAATCCTCTTTCAACCTTGAATTTGTTTGGTTGGGGAAAACCAAAAACAAATGTGGCAAAAACAAAGCAAACACAAAAATCGACAAAGAGCGTTTAACGTGGTTCGGCGGAGCTAATCCAGCCTACGTCCACAGGCACAAAGTAGATGGGGTTGTTTTATTACCAAACCGAGCTCTACCGACCTATTTAGGGACAGATCTAACAGTAACTGAGTTGTCGGTCAACCTTTGAGTTTCTTACAAGTAGTACTAGAATGAAAAAATTTCCAACATTTTCAAATGAGATCAACCTCTCCTTATATATTAATGGATATACAATATTGTTCTCATATCTTTGTGACGCCAGCATTGCAGGTTTTCGACGATTTGACAAGCTCTCTCCCCATCTTCCATCGCCGAAAGCAAAGCTTATCCCCTGATTTCCTGTCACATCAAGCCGTAAAAGTACACTGTCATGCCATTTCATTAATGATGACAGCCTGTAATATCTTAAATACAAAAGTAGATTTCAGAGGGAAAAGTCCAAACTATCCTGATCACGCGTCGGTTATAGAACGTCGGCTAATAAACTTGCTGAACACCTCGACTGCTCCCGCCCCGACCCATAATATCCGAGCTCATCAACTTGTTCCAGGAGGCAAGATAGAGAAACTACCGATACTTCCTGGAGTCAAGCTTCTAAACTAAAAAATTACGGGTCCACTCAGGGTCAAAGGGAACACCCTGCAGATGGCCTCTCCCACCATTCCTTGGACCTTCATCAACAAAATAAAACTCTCAATGTGTGATTTAGGGTCCGTATAACCCCTGTAGGAACTCATAGACGGCATGGTGAACCGCCTAGGAAACTTTGCTGATAAGATTTCTTCTGTAAAGGGAGATGCCGCCACCCCGTCCCGACTATCTCCTTTAACTTCCTTCAAGTTATCTTCCCAATTTTTCATCTCCTTTCTAAACCAAGCTTTCACATGGCTGTCAGTGGCCTCGCGTTGTCTCCCACGAACTTCTTCACGCCTGTCGCTCCGAGCACGACGTGTTTCGCGACTAGATGCCTCTCGATCCCCATCACTGTGTCTCATATCTTCCCTCTTCTTAAAGTGTGGGCTATTACTGGAGGACTCTGGAGCCCGTCTCTCCTCTTCTTTTTTCCCAGATTCTCTCTGCTTGTAAGGTTCTCACTATCACAACTTACCTCACCCTCTGGGATCCTTCCTCCCAGGTTCATCGTCTCCTCTTAAGTCTACCACTCTCTTTCCTTTCGCTATATCGTTTCTCCTCTGACTCAGACCAGCTCTCATCATTTCATTGTTCATTTTTTCTAGTCTTTCCAGCTTCTCCATCATGGCCCTCATGAGGGTCTGGTTTTCCTCTCTATCATTTCTCATGCTTTCCTTCATCTTTCTCATCCGCTCTGTTGTCGAACTCTCTGACGATCTGTGGTTCCCGTTTGAGCTTCTTCAACTCCTTCCAATCAATCTGATTAGGCTCCCCCTCAGGTTTTCCTCACATCCTCTCAGTCGGGGAGGCCACTGCGCTGAATGGAGGGGGCCTCGACAGATGCCGATCGCATGCCCTTGGCCGACTCGTTAGCCGATCCTTGAGCACTACCTCCCTCCGGAACTGAGGAGCTGACATGCCGAATAAGTATGGCGCCAAAATGGCACCTGCTCCTGGAGAGACTTGTTCAGCTACTACCGGCGAACGTCACCCATCGACAATGTTACATTTCATTCTACAACTCAGTCCTAATGGGTGATCGTTGGCCAAACCTCTTACATTCCATTCTACAACTCAAAAGGGGGAGTTGCTGCTGTCCCAACTCTCGATGCGTTCTTCCCACATCTTTCCCATTGTCGCCAATTTTCCTTCATTTTCCCGAGCCATTCTGCTGCTAAACTCTCCAACGACCCATGGTTTCCACCATTTACCATCGTCTTACTACGCAAGTTGCTTTTTGTTCTTTCCCCACAGACGGCGCCAACTGTTGACGGGTGATTTTCTTCCCAGAGGCAGTTTCGAGATAACCCTCCCGAGACAATCCTCCTTCAACCTTAAATTTGTTTGGTTGGGGGAGACCAAAAACAAATGTGGCAAAAAATAAAGCAAACACAAAAATTGACAAAGAGCGTTTAACGTGGTTCAGCGGAGCTAATCCAGCCTACGTCCACGGGCACAAAGTAGATGTGGTTGTTTTATTACCAAACCGAGCTCTACCGACCGGTTTAGGGACGGATCTAACAGCAACTGAGCTGTCGGTCAACCTTTGAGTTTCTTACAAGTAGTACTAGAATGAAAAATTTTACAACCTTTTCAAATGAGATCAACCTCTTCTTATATATTAATGGATATACAATATTGTTCTCATATCTTTGTGACGTCAGCACTGCAGGTTTTCGACGATTTGACAAGCTCTCTTCCCCATCTTCCATCGCCAAAAGTAAAGCTTATCCCCTGATTTCCCGTCACATCAAGCCGTAAAAGTACATTGTCATGTCTTTTCATTAATGATGACAGCCTGTAATATCTTAAATACAAAAGTAGATTTCAGAGGGAAAAGTCCAAACTATCCTGATCACGCGTCGGTTATAGGACGTCGGCTAATAAACTTGCTGAACACCTCGACTGCTCCCGCCACGACCCATAATATCCGAGCTCATCAACTTGTTCCATGAGGCAAGATAGAACCGAACAGAGCCTCCGGTCTACTGTGGTCGGCCTTGGTTCTGATGTTGTCGGTGTTGGACAATTATGACCCATAGCATCACTATTTGTACAGAACATGGTGTTGTTGTACAAATTAACTATGTGACAAAGGAAATTGCTCTTTTATCATTTGTAATTGGATTACCAGGATATATAAATGATAAATGTCCATATGATTAGTTCCAGATTAATACAATATGAGACAGTATTAATACACTAAGGTTTAATCATTAAATATCCCTAATCGTAGTATTATCGAGACTGGACATCGATAATGCGGAATAGGCTAGTATTACACTTGTGCGTGTTATAGAAGCGTAACGGTATAGTTCTCATATATTTGGGTATTGGATACTCATGCAAGTGTAATAGGAGGTTGTGTTTACCGATGGTATTGAAACAGATTCGCTCTGGATAGACCCCTCGGAATCCATTGGTAGTATTACTATGGGTCTATGGGAGTCCGAATCAGGGTAGGTGTATTTGGTCTTAACCTGTGACTTGCATCGCTAATACTTGCGACAATCAGTATACTTTAGTTTTGGTCGTCCGGGGCTTTAACAGGTTCTGTGTACGCCTCTTCTGGGTATACTGAGAATCGTAGTGTATTGGGTGTGATGTCAAGATGGAAGTATCACTTCAGTAATATGGAGATGATGATCACGCAGGGATACAGAACTGGTACTCTCTTAATTGATGCAGCTATCAGGATAATATGACAATGTCATGATTATCTGATTAAAGAGACAAGTTGTTGTTAATCCGATATATGCTTCGTACGGGGCAGACACAATTCCAGCCCTAGGCCAAGCATGTGACATTCGATACTGGATCGTAATACGCGATACTACGTATACTACGCCTAGGGATGGCAGTGGGTAGGGTATGGTGCGGATTTTCCATTACCAAACCCGCACCCGCATATGTAAATAAATTAGCAAACCCGCACCATACCCGTTGCGGGTTTTAATTTTCATTACCAAACCCGCACCGCATATAAAAATAAATTACCAAACCCGCATTGGTACCCAACGGATTTTTTGCGGGTTTTTAAAATATTGAATTACTTTGTGTTCTTAATAATATAATTTTTTTAATTAAATAATTTATTTTTAATTGCTAGCTGTAGTTTTCACATTTGTTTTTCATTTTACATATACAACATGCAATGTATGTGTATACAGTACATAGATAACATAATGTATGAAAGAATCAGTACCATATGTTTATTTTTTTCATATAAACATAATTAAAACGAGTTCTTCCCTTCATAATTATAATGATCTAAATTAGCCAACTCAATCGACAATAAGCTAAAAAGTAATCACCAACCTTTGGTCATATTTTTTATGCTAAGTGTAATGAAAGTGATACTTACAAGGCTCGAGTGGTGTAAGTGTAATGAAGAAGCAGGAAAGCTACTGAAGCTGCAGCAAACACTAGCTTATTTTGCTCCTCTCCCGTTTCTGATTATGTGAACTTAATCCAAATTTTTGTATTATAATTTTATTAACAAGTGTGATTAGAAAAAATAATAATAATAGTCATGCAAAAAATCTTCAGTTGGGCAGGTTGCGGGCTGCGGCTGAGTGGGAGTGTGGAACTGTGGATTAGTGTTTTAGGTTTAGGTTTTGTTAGTTATTTTTATATGAAGATTTTTTTATATTGTCCTAAATATTAATTTATAAAAAATAATATTACGGGTATGTGGATACCCGCAGCGGATACCCGTATTTTTTTCTTAAATACCAAACCCGCACCGCACCCGCAGCGGGTTCTGCTTTAAATTACCAAACCTGCACCGCACCCACTAATATATTTACCAAATCCTACCCATTGCGGGCGGGTTTTTGCGGGTTTGTGGGTAAAATTGACATCCCTAACTACGCCTGATATAGATTATGTATATTCCATGTTGAATATATTTCTGGAGAATTGGGTAGGCAATGTGCTTTGCTAGAAGCCAACCATGTCTTGTAAATCGGTAAGAACGTGATACTAGGTACGCACGTATTCGGATACTCCGATAACCGTATTTACTGCCAACATATCCAGGGATCTCTTGGGTCGCCTCCCAAAGATTCACCGATGATGTTTGCCTCGAACAGATAATTAATCTGGGAATTAATTATGAGAGAGAAAATTAATCTGGGATTAATTACGGCAATAATTAATCTGTGATTAATTAAAAGAGAAAGAATTAATCTAGGATTAATTGCGTCGATAATTTATCTGGGAATAAATTCGTCGAGAAGAGAGAATACGATTAATTTAGAATTAATCGGTAAAGTAAATTTAATAGTGAAATTAGATTTTACTATTTAATTTATTTTAAAAGGGCTAAAATAATATATTAGATATATTAATTGAAATTAGATTTCAAAGCGGAATTAAAATTGGATTTTAATTCGCGCGAAAGAATTAATTTAGAATTAATTCACAAGCGACTTTCGTAATAATTTTGCTAGACATTATTATTTAATTAAATTGGATTTACTTAAGTCACAACGAAAAATTTGTTAATTCGGTATTAAACGAACCCGGGCCCGAGCGAGGTTCCGTGTTGGATTAGCTGACTTAAATTTGGAATTTAAAAGTGGTGGGACCCACTTCACTTACATCAACTTGTTGGACATTTGATGGAAGTGGTTGGGCATATTTTATGGCTTTGATTTATTAGAAGTAAGGCTTGCTTTACTTGTTATACACACAAGCCAATTTCAACACACAAACTCTATATATAAATTAAGCAAAAATGATATGTATACTTAAACTTATCCCGAAAATTTTCCCTAACGTCTCACTGTAGCTACAGTGAATTGCGACAAATCACTGTAGCTACAGTGAGACGTTCGGGAAAATTTTTGGGATAAGTTTAAGTATACATATCATTGCCCATAAATTAAGTCAACTTTGGAAGTTGTGTGTGGTTACTATTCACAGCAAATACATTTCTCCTCTCCTCACTGCCGAGCTTATTCTTCTCCATCTTCTTGTGTTTTGTTTCAAAACCAAGTGAGCTAGCACTCAAAGGAATTAAATGAGGTGATAGGGAGACTCATCCTTGAGTTGGAATCAACAAAGAAAGCTTGGAGATTCCACCGCAACGCATAAAAGTTTTGAACTCATCCGATCAATGTGAGTATTTTCCGCAACTCTTTTGATTTTATTCACCCACAAATCACTTTTAGTTGATCTTGGCATGTTCTAGGAACACTTACAGTCGGTCTCTAAAATTTGCGCCAGATCCGAGAAAGAAATGCTCGGACTCTCTTATTGCACGGGAATTGACCAATACATTTGGACATCTGATCCTCCAAAAATGGGAAATTCCCTTTCCTCCCTTGCCGAACTATTCAAATATCTTAGTTGCGGATATCCCCATCAACAATTTGCGAAGTTGAAAATATCATTATCCAGTCCCCAACAATCCTGAAACACAAGCTCCCTCACAACTTCGCATATCCCGAACAATGCTCTCACATTCTTCTTATCTCTCAACTGACACTTCTGAAAATGCAACATTTCAAAAGCCTGACAAGAACCCAAATACTCATATATTCATGGACTAGAATCTATCCTCTTACACGACACAAACCTCAAAATCTTCAAATTCTCACAATAGGAAATAGCAGCTAACTACCCGTTAGGGGTGTTCGCGGTGCGGTTCGGGGAGGTTTTTTCGTTTTTTACTTAAAACCGCGCGGTTGGCGGTTTGGGAAATTAGAAAACGAAACCGCAAATTTGATAAGGAAAACCGCGGCGGTTCAGGTTGGCGGTTTAGCGATTTGGGCGGTTCGGGTCGGCGGTTTGGTTTATAAATTTTTTAAGAAAATTTTGTGTGTTTTCACATTATAATTGAAGAAAAAATTACATAATTTTCATTTATTCATTACATATTGCTATATGATCATTAAATATCTTAATTTTCATAGTTAAAGAAGAAGAAAAATATAAAATAATATTTAATTTGAACGCGGGTCGGCGGTTTAGGCGGTTCGGTCGCGGTTCGAGTCAAAATTTACGGTTTGGGCGGTCCGCGGTTTGACATGGGTCAAAACCGCACACCGACCCGAAATTTGCGGTTCGATTCTGTGCGGTTCAAAATCATTTTTAATATTTTTTCAAACCGCGCGGTTCGGTTCGGTTCAGTGCGGTTCGCGGTTTGACCCGAAATTGTGTTCACCCCTACTACCCGTCATCAACACTACCCTCGCAACACTAAGCTCAAGCTTAACCAATCTCTACATTACCCACTAATCAAAATATTATATGCAACAATATCGGGCTCACAACCACTCGCAACAATCAATCTAAAAGTCTCATATGCGTTCACATTTAGCATAATTGATATTATTAATGTTACATACCCAAACATTCATATTCAAATCCCTCTCTTCTATTTCCCTCACAAGCCCATCAATTCTCTTAAAATTCTCTTTCATGCATAACTTACTTATAATTATACCATAAAAATAGTAACAAGTATAACATAAGTTGACATGGCAGATCGATTCGTCTTAAAATTATTGGAACAATATGGAAAAATAAGAACAATATTACCGTTCATCACGAATAAAAAAATGAAATTGGGTTAAGTCGCGAATTAGGTCGCTCTCTTTAAGATATTTCACGGCTCTACCCAGAATTTGTGCTAACAGTGTGTCAGCCACGCCGTCCTCAGGATAAAACAAGCCCAGAAAAAATATTATGTCTCAATCGATTTTGTACAAAATCGTATACTCACACCCAAAAATTATTTGCTCGGTATCTCAAGATCAAGAAGAACACTCTACAATTCTCCCTTTAGGTAGCCCTCCCACCACCTAAGGCTAAATTTAGAGTCAAACAACCATTGGGAAAGGCTTCACCATATAAAGAATTTGAACAGAATAAGCAGAAAAGCCGTTAACTTTGCCATCGAATTCACAATGAATTTTCATGTCACGTATTCTGATTGCTGACAGTTTTGAGGTGATGCGCATGAGGAGGAGCGTGTGTCGGAGGCATGAGCGGGGTAATCAGACGATGGAGTTTCGGACCAAACGAGCAGATCTGGCGTTGATGTGTGCAGTTTCCTCACTGGAGTGCTTCTCTCCATTTTCAATAATCAAATAACAAGAAAATGAGTGAACAAATACAAAGAGTGCTAGAGTGAGAGTCGCCCTTCTTCTTCTTTTTCAACAAGTCTTCTGTAAGACTGTAACTAAAACATTGTGGCTCTGTTGAAAGAGGAAGGAATACGAAGGATGGATGAGGGCTGAGAAATGACGAAAGAGTCATCTTGATCGATCTGGAACGTTATAGCTTTAAATATTTTCTTTTGGGAGTGATGATCAGTTAGATGAGCTACCTTTGATTATATAGATTTTTGTTTTTTTTTTAAAAAATGAAACGGAATAGGAGAAAGCAGAAGAAAAAGCAGTGGAGACGCGCAAGCAGGTTTTTTTTCTGAAGAGACCTGGTTATTTTTAATTGTTAATCAATAATTGTAACTTAAAAAATAAATAACAATTAGTAGGCAAATTAAATACTTTTGTATTTAAAGTATTTCGGTTACTGAAATTATTTTTTTAAATTCATAATCAATTCTTAATAATTTTGTAAGATAAAGTTAGAAAGATTCCTCTCGGGAGTTCGGGACGGATCGTTTCGCTAGGTCTTGGAGTATAGTAAAACCTATGTAAATGAATATTGTTGAGACCAAGAAAAAATATTTATTTAGCGAGATTATTTATTTATTGATAAATGAATATTTATTAATTTATAGATTAGTTTACATATTTTTGTTACATCTATATCATCTTATTGTACTTGTATTATTACTTTAACTAAGATTCAAGCAAATAATTATTAATTATATTTATTGAGAAACTAAAAAAATAAATTAATTACATTGTAACAAATAATTTAGTAAATGTTATGCATGAATCTTATTTTAATAATTATTAATTATATTTACTGAGAAACTAAAAGATTAAATTAAGTACACTGTAACAAATAATTTAATAAATTCTACGCATGAACACAAACTCTATAAATTTATTAACTTTATTTTTATTTTCAAATTTTTACATTTACACATATTTCTCCTTGATGGCTTCTAATTTGAAAGGAGTAAAAAAATCTACATTGACCGAAGAGATGAGAAGAGCATTATGCGAGTATAAAAGATGAGTATCCCTCTTCAAGTCAAAAAGATTTGCAGCAATTGGTTGAACAAATCTATCAAATATAGTGCATGCTTTGCAAAAAATTGAGTTCAATTTAGGAATATATAAAAAAAAAAACAAAAAACAAAACCAAAAAATAAAATAAAATAACACCAAAAAAAACCTAAAAAAAAACAAAAAAATTTAAATAACTTTAGATGTATATTTTCAAAAAGAGTTGAATTGAGAAGTTTTCAAG
>SKCR01047775.1:0-98849 GCA_019454045.1 Zanthoxylum bungeanum
GTTACGAGAAACTGTCTCATGGATATTGAGGAAGAAGAGGCCGAAAACAGAAAATTCTATGGTCTGAACAAGAGGCCCATTGGGGGAACATCGAGAACAAAGCCCGTTTCTGCTGAGACTGTCGCTATCCGGAATCGGAGATTTTCCAACTTCGGAAAACCCCTGTCAAAGGTGCTAGAGAAACTGAAGAGGCAAGGGCTCTTAAAACCCTTGGAAGCCAAACCATTACCCAATCCCCTACCATCACATTATAACCTAAGCCTTTACTGTCACTTTCACCAACAAAAGGGCCATGACACTGACAATTGCGCCCGACTCCGCCATGAAATCCAAGACCTGATAGACTCCAGAAAATACCTGACCCAGAAACAGAACAGCCTGATACACACAGAAACCCCTACCCAACTACCGTGCTGTACCACCACCAGCTATATGATCAATTCTGCCTCCAGAAGACCTTGTCCTAAAATCCTTTCACCCTCAGCCTTTTGCCTGGAATCGGGATAGTACTAGTGAAGATGAGACTGAGCAGAGGAAAGCAAAAAACTATTAGCTTGATTTCTCTAGCAGTGATGAGGAAGAAGTAAGGGAATGACGCGCAGTGTCGTTTTTACAATGATATGAGAGGGAGAAAGGTAAAGAAGTTTTGACAGATGGTAGAGAAGTGGTTGAGACTGCAGAAAAAATACTGAGGGGCATATAGTGTTGAGGCAATTGAGGAAGACTAGAGCACAAGTGATTATCTGGGAACTGTTATGTGAATCTCGGGAGCATAGGCAAGCCATGGTTGAAGCCTTGAGCAGACTGTGGTACGGAAGACGCCAACCATGCAATATTTGTTGGGTCGGTTCAGAAAGAAGCTTTGCAGATATCTTTTTCTGAGGATGAACTCCCAGCAGAGGGGAGAAATCATAACAGGCCTCTATTTATCAGGGCCGAGGTGAGGGGCAAGAGAAATTCTGTTAGACATTATGTCCCATAGCGTCACTGTTTGTAAATGATATTGTATTATTGGTACAAAATTAACTATGTGATAATGAAATTGCCTTTTGCCCATTTGTAAATATTATTTACTTTGATATATAAATGGCGAAAGTCCATATGATTAATACCGGATTGAGATGATATGAGACAGTATCAATCCATAAGGTTTGATCATTAAATATCCCTAGTCGGAGTATTATCGAGATCGGACATCGATAATGCGGAATAGACTAGTATTGCGCTTGTGCACGTTGTGAGGGCACAACGGCATAGTTCTCATATATTTAAGTATTGGATACTTATGCAAGTGCGATAGGAGGTTGTGTTTTTACCGATGGTACGGAAAACAGCTTCGCTCTGGATAGACCCCGCGGAATCCCATTGGTAGTATGTCTGCGTGTCTATGGGAGGCCGCATCAGGGTAGGTGTATATGGTCTTAACCTGAGACTTACATCGCTAGTACTTGCGACAATCGGTAAACTTGGTTTTGTGGTTGGGGACCTTAACCGGTTATTGTGTACACCTCTTCAGGGTTTATCGAGAATCGTAGTGTACTGGATGTGATGTCGAGATGGAAGTATCGCTTCAGACATATGGAGGTGATGATCACGCAGGACACATAACTAGTACTCTATAAAAGGTTGCAACCGTCGGGACAATATGACCAGGTCAGGATTGTCCGATTTAAAGAGACTAGTTGCTTGATGTCCGATATATGTTTCGTACGGGGTAGACACATCTCCAGCCCCAGGCCTAACATGTGATCATCCGATACTGGATCGATTACGCAATACTACGGTATACTACGCTTGATAAGATCTTATATTCCTATAAGAATATTTCTGGAGAATTGGGTAGGCATGGCGCTTTGCTAGAAGCCAACCCTGTCTTGTGAATCGGTAAGAACGTAGTACAAGGTACGTACGTGTTCGGATTATCCGACGACCGTATTTACTGCCAACATATCCGGAGATCTCTTGGGTCGCTTCCAGAAGATTCACCTATGATATTTGATTCGGACTTAATTAATCTTGGATTAATTACGGAGAAACTTTATCTCGGATAAAGTGCTTATTTAGAGAGAGAATGATTAATTTATAATTAATCGATAAAATTATTATATTCGATATAATAATCGAAATTCGATTTCGACGCGAAATTAAAATTAGATTTTAATTCGGGCATACGAGTTAATTTAGAATTAGTTCGTTAGCGACGTAAATAATAATTACGCCAGGCGCAATTATTTATTTAAATTCGATTTAATTAACGTCGCGACGTAAGTTCGGTATTTCGGAAATATCGAACCCGAACGCGTGTGAGTGCACGTGGGCCCACTTTCATTTGGAAACGTGTGGGGCCCACATGACACATGTCATTATATGTATTATTTTATTGATAATGCATTGCATGGTGATAGTGTACAATACACTCAATTGTATTGCATGGAGTTTGAGTGTTTGACACTCTAAGCCATTGCATGGTTGTGTCATAATTTTATTATTAATTTAATAAACATTATGGCATAAATATAAATTGATTTTTGGTAACAAAAATTAATTTAACAAAAACTCTCTTCTCTCTCTCTAATGCCGAAACCTGAAACAGTTTTGGGGTCTCCATTTTCTTCAATTTTTGTTGCAAAAGCTTGAAGATATTGTGGTTGTTTGGAACATATATTCACATGCAAGGCTAGCACCTTCAAGGGATCATAAAAAGGTGATAGGGAAACCATCATAGAGCTTGGAATACACAAAGCTTGGAGCTTTCCACCTTCTTCTCCTCTTGGCCGAATCAACCAACACTTGGAGCTTCCATTTGGTTTGATTTTCTTCATCAACAAAGCATTGTAAGTATGATTCCGCCATACTTCAAAGTTCAATATATATTCATTTATTATATTTCATATGCTTAATCTTTCCTTGGGACATATTATAGAAACCAACAAATTCATGTGTGATGGTGGATGACGGTTCGTCCATCAATGTGTGCCCACTGAAAATTCTGGCAAGATTGGGTATGAAAGCAACAGCCTTGGACCCCTCCAGTATGACTATTAGGCTTATGATGACAGTAAAAGGGGAGTTGAGGGTACCTTTGTGGCTATGGTCAAGGTAGGACCGATTGAAGATGAGGTTGAGTTCAACGTACTGGACATCCCGGCTACTTTCGCCTTATTGTGGGAAGCCTTGGTTTCACAAACTTGGGGGCGTGCCTTCCACTTTACATCAGATGATCAAGTTCCCGTATGAGGGAGAAGTTGTTACTATCCGGGCTGAGTTAGATAATGCCGTGGCTGCCTTGGAGATACATCCTTTCACGAGGTTTCAGGTGTCAGCTACTTTTGAGGAGTGGGTGGATCCTAGGGTGGCTAGGATTATGGAGAAAATGAAGTTTGAGCCAGGTGAAGGTTCAAAATTTCCAGATTTCAGAGGACAGACTACTCGGAAGGGTTTGGGGTACAAATCTGATGAAGAAAAGCCGAAGGTCAAGAAAAAGGGGCTGAAATTGATGGAGTGTTTTGTGAAAGCTTCAGGATATCAAGGGGAGCCTGAACCTGTAGAAGTTAATGGAATTGTGGTACATGGGTTTGAGATCTTCCAGGATATGTTGGGTAAGAAGCCGATAGTTGAAGAAACTGTGAAGAAATAAATCGTCATTTTATGTTCGTTTAAAGTCATCCAATGATCTTATAAACAACAAATCATCATCTCCATGGTCTAGGTAGTATTCGGCCAAGCCTCTCCAAGAGGGGAAAAATTAATCCAATTTATTTTTCATGAAATTGATAATGTATAACATAATGTAACATACATTTAAGCATACTTAATCAATCAAAATCATCAAATCATGCTTCAATCAATTTTGCCCAAATATTACCCTAATATATTTTCATGCTCTTTAAGCTCAATGATACCATTGTTGGAAATTCTAATCCATGTCCAAGATCAAAAGAGCAAACAAAACATAAATGAATGAACAATATTGAAGTATGGCGGAATCATACTCACAAGATCGGAATGTGGATGCGTTGATGAAACAAAAATTTCTCCTTTATGCAGTGAGGGTTTCAGCCAAACAGAAAAAAGAAGCTCCAAGCAATTTTTGATCCTTCCAAGCTCAAGTATTAGTTTCCCATAACACCTATGTATGATCCCTTGAAGGTGCTAGCCTTTGTTGTGATTTGGAATGCACAACTTCTTCAAATCTTGCCACAAAAATTGAAGAAATGGAGAGCCCAAAATTGGATGCAGTTTCGGCAATGTGAGAGAGAGGAGTGTTATAATTTTTGTTACAAAAATCAATTTATATTTATGCCATAATATTTATTAAATTAATAATAAACTTATGACACAAATCATGCAATGGCTTAGAGTGTCAAACACTCAAACTCCATGCAAAACCATTGAGTGTATTGTACACTATCACCATGCAATGTATTAACAATTAAATAATGCATATAATGGCATGTGTCATGTGGGCCCCACACGTTTGCAAATGAAAGTGGGCCCACGTGCACTCACGCGTTCGGGTTTGATATTTCCGAAATACCGAACTTACGTCGCGACGTTAATTAAATCGAATTTAAATAAATAATTGCGCCTAGCGAAATTATTATTTACGTCGCTAACGAATTAATTCTAAATTAACTCGTTTGCCCGAATTAAAATCTAATTTTAATTTCGCGTCGAAATCGAATTTCGATTATTATATCGAATATAATAATTTTACGATTAATTCCAAATTAATCGTTCTCTCTCTATGTATAGTACTTTATCCAAGATAAAGTCTCCGTAATTAATCCAAGATTAATCGAGTTTGAATCATACGTCATTGGTGAATCTTCGGGAAGCGACCCAAGAGATCTCTGGATATGTTGGCAGTAAATACGGCCGTCAGATTATCCGAACACGTACGTACCAAGTACTACGTTTTTACCGATTTACAAGACAAGGTTAGCCTCTAGCAAAACGCCATGCCTACCCAATTCTCCAGAAATATTCTTATTGGAATATAAGATCTATAACAGGCGTAGATACCGTAGTATAGTGTATACTGATCCAGTATCGGATGATCACATGTAAGGCCTGGGGCTGGAGATGTGTCTGCCCCGTACGATACATATATCGGACATCAAGCAACTAGTCTCTTTGAATCGGATAATCCTGACCTTGTCATATTATCCCGATGGTTGCAACCATTATAGAGTACTAGTTCTGTATCCTGCGCGATCATCATCTCCATATGTCTGAAGTGATACTTCCGTCTTGACATCACACCCAATACACTACGATTCCCGATAAACCTAGAAGAGGTGTACACAGAACCTGTTAAAGCCCTGGACGACCAAAACTAAAGTCTACCGATTGTCGCAAGTACTAGTGATGCAAGTCTCAGGTTAAGACCATATGCACCTACCCTGAAGCGGACTCCCATAGACACGCAGACATACTACCAATGGGATTCCGCGGGGTTTATCCAGAGCGAAGCTGTTTTCCGTACCATCGGTAAAACACAACCTCCTACCGCACTTGCATAAGTATCCAATACTCAAATATATGATAACTATGTTGTTGTGCCCTCACAACACGCACAAGTGCAGTACTAGTCTATTCCGCATTATCGATGTCTAATCTCGATAATACTACGACTAGGGATATTAATGATTAAACCTTTATGGATTGATACTTGTCTCATATCATCTCAATCCGGAATTAATCATAGGGACTTTTACCATTTATATATCAAAGTAAATAATTACAAACGGTAAAAGGCAATTTCATTACTACATAGTTAATTTTGTACAATAATACAATATCATTTACAAAATAGTGACGCTATAGGTCATTACTGTCTAACAAGGCCCACATCAGCTTTAGTCTGGCGGCGAGGCCTACATCAACATCAGTCTGGTGGCGAGGCCCACATTAGTTTAGGGGGAGGCCCACATCAGTTTAGGGCGAGGCCCACATTAGTATCAATTTGGGGTGAGGCCCATATCAGTTTGGGGCGAGGCCCACATCAGTATCAGTTTGGGACGAGGCCCATATCAGTTTGGGGCGAGGCTCATATCAGTATCAACACGGGGGCGAGGCCCACATAAGTATCAGTCTGGGGGCGAGGCCCATATCAGTATCAGTTCGAGGGCGAGGTCCCTATTGTCAGCGGTGTTGGGTCGAGGTGCCCACGTTGTCGGTTGTAGTTCCGGGTCGAGGAGCCCAGGGTCGAGGTGCCCACAACATCATCAGTTCGAGGGCGAGGTCCCTATTGTCAGTGGTGTTGGGTCGGGTGCCAGGGTCGAGTACCCCCGTTGTCGGTTGTAGTTGCGGGTCGAGGTGCCAGGGTCGAGGTGCCCACTACATCTCAGTTCAGGGGCGATTGGTCCCTATGTCAGCGGGTTGGGTCGAGGTGCCCAGGGTCGAGGTGCCCCCGTTTCGGTTGTAGTTCGGGTCGAGGTGCCACACTAAATCATTCAGTTCGCGGGCGAAGGTTCACTATTGTCAGCGGGTTGGGTCGAGGTGCCCAGGGTCGAGGTGCCCCCGTCGTCAGTTGTAGTTCCGGGTCGAGATGCCCCGGGTCGAGGCGTGTAGGCATTGGCATTTTTACATATCAGCCCCGATGATGGTCTCGTATGGGAGAACACTACCTCTTTAGTTGTGAATGTAGGGGTTGGTGCTCAGAGCGCCAATTCCCGGTTGTATTTTTTTAAATACTTCTGTAAAACATTATTATTAGTAATAATATATGCAGTTTCTATAATATAATCTAATCTTTTATATGGTAAAGACGTAATGACCTTAGAATGATTAGTCATGGTACAGTTGCAAAAGCGTCGCAACGGACATTGAGTAGTATCATGACGTTGTCATTCTCAGACAGTTCCTGGTCAAGGTTTACACTACTTGGTCAGTATAGTAAACCGTTGAGACCGGTACATGTCGTATACTGGAATATATGATTCCAATGGTTTCTCAATGAACCATTAGTCTTGGAGACTAGTATAGACGTGTAGGTGTTTATAGCGGATAAACACTGAACGACTCACCGAAGATTCTTAATGGATGGTACACCAGCGTCAATAAGAATCTTCTTGGGTTGAGTAGCACTTGTGATTCTTAGACTTGAGATGCCATTGTGGGCACATGAGACATCTTCTACACTTAGACGGCAGTCACGTCACCGATCTATTTAGATCAGACCTCCGCCTGTTCGTTGGGTGTAGATAGATCCTCAGGGTGTCCTATGTGTATCAAGATAGGATCCGTCAGTTCTGTGTACCAGAGCATAGGTAGTCCATATGATTAGCAATCAGATAAAACCATGGGCCCGTGGTAAGTTTAGAAGCTAGTTCTAAACATTCTTTTGAGATTGCTAATAGAATAGTCGACTGGATAGTCCCGATAGAGATTTGACGTTTACATCTATATCTCTGGGATTTATCCGGATACCTGTGACGGAGGAATTATACATTTGCGATGACCTCGACCTGTATGGTTTAGCGAGATTATCCGTGATCGTCATAATCTACGGGTGGATAGATTATGGACATGAAATTTGATTTCGTGACGGATATACCTGAACCTAGAGAGTCTCAATAATGAAACATACTCGTTGAGCACTAGAGCAACATAAATAAATAATATTGATTATTTATAAAGTCGTTTAATGGTTAAACGCAAGATACATGCTAAAGACACTAGATAGTCATTTACTTAATTATTGTGTATTTACATTTAATACTTGATTAATTTAAATACACATTAATTAATAGTCAAAATGAGTTATTTGACTTATTTCCTAAATGAATATATGTTTTTAATATTTAATGTAAATATTATACATATATTTAATATATTTGTATTTGATTAATTAATTAATTATTTAATTGTTAAATGATTAAATTAATTAAAATATAAATATCTTATGTTAGGATAATTAAAGTAAATGACATTAGTTGCAATTGTTGACCAAAATAAATATCTAATAAAGGTTATAAAAGATTTATGCAAGTTGATTAACTAATAATGCAAATGAAATTGAAATTACAATTTGTTGCATTTGGTATGCAAATTTCGGCCAAGACCTTTTTTGGCAAGTATAAAATTTTTTTTCATTTTTCATTTCATTAACCTAATACACTTTATCACAAACAAAATTCCATTGAAGAAAGGCAAAGAAAGAAAGTGAAGAAGAAAAGAAAGAAAAACCAAAGAAAAAGCTTGGATTTTGTAAGTTTCTTAAACTTACTATTAGAGAGGAATTTGTTCCTTATGATCTAGGCTACCTCTCATGAGTTCTTAAGTTATTCTTTTCTTTATTTCTTGTGGTTTTTGATGATGGAAATTTTTTAGAAGTGTTGAGCATGTATGATGAACAAAGAGTGTAACTAGTGTAGTTATATGTATTCTTTTAAGGTTTATGAAACCATGTTGCTATTCTAGAGTTGTTGACCCACTCTTAAATGACCTAGATTTGATCTTGAGTTGTTTCATTGTGTTGAGACTTGAATTGGATGAAAGATTGATGATTGAAACATTTGATTTAATGTAATTAGCCTAATTTGTCCAATTTGTGGAAATTGAAAAATTAGGGTTTATGACTAACTCCAAATTTGGGGGTTTTCATATATGTTGTGTATTTGGTGTGTATATGATGCATATAAAGTTTCATGTTGATTGGATTTCATTTGGATGTGTTTTGAAGCATGAAATGAAATGCAAATGCACAATTTTGGCACCAAATGGTGCTCTCGGCTTGTGTAGGAAATTGGGGATTTTGGTTGCTTTGGTGTTTTGATGTTTTGAACATCATAAGTTCATCTTAGAAATGATTTAGAATCATTCAAAATTGATTGGATCAATTTCGGACTAAAACGGACAAAATACAAAGCAAGGGTATTTCGGTAAATTCACCTAAAAATGTTTTATTGAATTTATTTTCATAATTTGATTATTGGAATGTTAAATAAATATGTTTATTTAATTTATCCGAGAAAAAGTTTTGAAATCTGAAAATCGGATTTTCACCGCTTCCGCTGCGTTACCGGATTCACCCCCTAAATAACCCCTTCAAAATGGTATCAGAGCGAGTCTGATTCTAGGCCACTTAAAATGCATAGCCTACATTGAATCAATGTTTAATCATGTTTTCTTGATTTATGCATGCTTATTAGGAACTAATTTGATTAGATTTAGGGTGTATGACACTTAGCGGAAAATCCCTAATAATAAGGTTTAAATGTAATTTGTATTTGATGCATGTTATATGGTCCGTCTTGTCAATACGGTTTATGAATATCTCTTTGTGACTACATCCGAGACCGTGCCTTCTGCTGTGAGGGTGTAGCCGATAAAGATTTATTTATACCGGATGTATATCTGATACTAGATAAATTCAAGTAAAAGCGGAATTCTGAACGTGCCCTAGCTGTCAGGATTACGTAAGTAACTTGAGTTTATCATTGACGAGTATTACCTTGGTACGTCTCCTTGTGGGCCTGCCTTCGCAGCGACAACGAGAAACGGCCAGGACCGGATACTTAGGAGTCACTGTGAGTGATTGACAAATGAGTTGTCTACCTGATGAATATACGTAGGCGAGACCGTGCCTCTGCTGTGAGCTGAAATATATTCACGGGATCCACTTTTCACTATTTATATTTAATTTAATTATTAAATATTTGTATTCTGTTTTGGGATTACAGTATTGCATGATTTAGTGGGAGGGGCATATTAGATTAAAAATCCATGATCTAGTTTATGCTTTTGATATTATATGAAACTGCTTAATTTCTGCTAACCGTTTTTCGTGATCTATATGATAGATTTGCGATGGCGGGTCAATCCACAAACCAGTTTGCGCGTATGTTAGATGCGAACAAACTAAAAGGCGCTGAGAACTTTACGGACTGGGAATTGGATTTGAGGATTGTCCTCGATTCCGAAAAGTTGGGTTATGTTCTTGAGGGTCCGTTGCCCCTTGCAGTGGGTGAGGATGCTTCAGAGGAGGAACGCCAAGTTTTTGAAGCTTGGAAGAATGATGATTTAAGGGTTAAATCATACATCCTTAGTTCGCTCTCTCCGAAACTCAAGCAACAATACTATGGAACATCAGATTCCTATAGTATGATAACACGATTAAGACAATCGTTCGAGAACCAGGAACAGGTTATTGTTCACAAGGTCGCCATGGAACTGTTCCATGCGCGTCTGGATGAGGGGCAAAGTGTTAGCCCACATGTTCTTCAAATGATCGATTTGATCGATCAATTGAGGCAACATAATCTCATCCTAAATGACATTCTCGGTAGGAGTGTCATTCTTGGTTCTCTGCCAGCTTCATTCCGCCAGTTTGTGATGTACTTCAACATGCACGGGACAGTCTGCACCTACCAGGAGCTACATAGGATGTCACGGCTCACGGCAGAAGAGGATCTGAAGAAGGGAGTACCGACTCGCCCACCTAGATCTACTTCTCTGTCTGCTTCTTCCCTAGGAATGTCCAAGGGAAAGAAGAAGAAAGGGAAGAAGAAGAAGGCCTTCGGTCCTCCACAGCAGGCGAAGATATAGCCAAGCCCAAAAGGGCTTCTGAAGACAAATGCCACCACTGCGGCAAAGTTGGGCACTGGAAAAGGAACTGTCCTGATTACATTGCCCAGTGAGGAGAGACAGAGCATCTACATCAGGTACTTTTATTTTTCCAGTTATTGATTTATCTTTGGCTTGTGAAGCCGTTACATCCAGCTGGATTTTAGATTCTGCTTGTCCCATTCACATTTGCAATTCGTTGCAGGTGCTGAAGGAAAGTAGGAGGCTGAAGCCAGGGGAGATGAGATGCAGTTGCGGTTCGGGAGTGGAGACTCTTTGGATGCAGTTGCAGTGGGAGTATGCGAGATCTCATTGCCGAATGGGACACTTTTGTTAATGACTGTCATTTTGTACCAGGATGTGTCGCTAATATTATATCACTTTTTGTACTTGATACAGAAGGCTTTTGTATGAATATTAAGAATAGTTCTTTGTATTTATATGATAGAAATAATATTCAGATCCTTTGTTGTCCAAACCAGCATGGTCATTATACATTGCAAACTTCAAAAGATATATTAAATACTGGAGTTAATAAACGTAGATTACCTGTAATTAATAATACTGAACTTTGGCATATGAGACTTGGTCACATTGGCGTTAAACGCCTTACCCAGTTGGTTAGGAATGGTTTGATATCAGATCTTACCATTGAATCCTATCCAACTTGTGAATCCTGTATTCAGGGTAAAATGACCAAGGCCCCATTTTCTGGTGTTGGACACCGTGCCATAACTTACTGGAACTCGTACATTCTGATGTATGTGGTCCACTAAGTCAAACTGCTCACAGTGGTTATTCGTACTTCGTTACCTTTACCGATGATTTGTCACGGTACGGTTATGTGTATTTGATGCGACATAAATCGGAAACCTTTGAAAAGTTCAAAGAGTTCCGAAATGAAGTAGAAAAACAAACTGGTAAATATATTAAATGCCTTCGATCAGATCGAGGCGGCGAATATATGAGTGGTGAGTTCATGGATGGATTATATGAAGGAGAATGGGATTCTCGCTCAATATACTCCTCCAGGTACACCACAGCACAATGGTGTATCTGAAAGGAGAAATCGGACTTTATTGGATATGGTCCGATCGATGTTGAGTTTCACAGATTTGCCCTATTACTTATGGGGTTACTGTCTCTTAACAGCCGCACATCTTTTGAATAAGATTCCTTCAAAGGCTGTTCCTACGACACCGTATGAGATATGGTTCGGTAGGAGACCGAATCTTAATTATATTAAGGTTTGGGGTTGTCCTGCCTATGTCAGGGTGACTCAGCAAAGTAAGCTTTCGCCTCGAGGGCAAAAGTTTAGGTTTGTTGGATATCCCTCAAATACGAGGGGATATCTGTTCTATGATACCGAGCATCGAAATGTCTTCGTAGCTCGCTTCGCAAAATTTCTAGAAGTAGAATTTTTGTCAGAAGGTAGTGATCATAGAAAGGTTGAACTTGATGAAGTCCAACCTGAAAACAACGAACCAACGGAGGAACCTGAAGTTCAAGTAGAGATGAAGGACCTTCAACACACACACTCCGTAGGTCGGAAAGGGTATCTAGACCTCCTGAACGCTTGTATTTGATACAAGAAAAGAGTCTGGATGTTCTCTTAGTTGAAGAGACGATCCTTTCACCTATAGAGAATCGATGTTGGACATCGACTCCGTGAAATGGCAAAGTGCCATGAAATCCGAGATAGATTCAATGCATGAAAATCAAGTTTGGGACTTGATTCCGCTTCCCGAAGGAATTGTTCCTATCGGTTGTAAATGGGTTTACAAGAGGAAGCGCGGGCCTGACGGTAAGGTTGAAACTTACAAGGCCCGACTGGTAGCAAAAGGTTACACGCAGCGACCTGGCGTCGACTACGATGAAACTTTTTCGCCGGTGGCAATGCTTAAGTCTATCCGGATTTTGCTTTCTATAGCTGCGTATCATGACTACGAGATTTGGCAAATGGATGTCAAAACGGCTTTTCTAAATGGGTTTCTTGATGAAGAAATCTATATGGAACAGCCGGAAGGTTTCACATCCAGCAAACCTCGGGTATGGTTTGTAAGCTTAAGAAGTCCATTTATGGACTTAAACAAGCTTCACGAAGTTGGAATCTTCGATTCGACGAGATTATCAGATCGTCTGGTTTTCTTAAGAATTCGGAAGAATCCTGTGTGTATCAGAAGGCCAGTGGGAGCATGGTCGTATTTTTAGTCCTGTATGTTGATGACATCCTAATCATTGGGAATGATTTAGGAATGTTACAAAGCGTTAAAGCATATCTCTGTAAGAATTTCTCCATGAAGGACCTGGGAGAAGCTTCCTATGTTTTAGGGATAAAACTCTATCGAGATAGACAAAGGAGGCTGATTGGGTTATCCCAATCAACGTACGTAGATAAGATCTTGGAACGGTATAGCTTTGGTAACTGTAAGACAGCAAACATACCGTTCAGACATGGGATTCATCTTTCTAAGAAGATGTGTCCACAAACAGAAGATGAGAAGGTTAGAATGTCTAACCAACCTTATGCTTCGTGTTTGGGTAGCATAATGTATGCCATGTTATGTACGAGGCCTGATATCAGTTTCGCTGTTAGCGTAACTAGTCGATATCAGTCCAATCCAGGTAATGACCATTGGATGGCCATTAAACATATCCTAAAGTATCTTAAAGGTACTAAGGATAAGTTAATAAATATGGAGGAAACGAACTGCAGGTTAACGGGTATACAGACTCCGATTTTCAATCGGATCCCGATGATAGAAAGTCTACATCTGGATTTGTCTTTACCCTTAACGGAGGTGCAGTGTTGGAAGAGTTCCAAACAGGGATCTACAGCTGATTCCACCACTGAGGCGGAATATATTGCAGCTTCTGAAGCCGCAAAAGAGGCTGTGTGGATAAAGAATTTTATCACAGAATTGGGAGTTGTCCCAAGTATCGAGAATGCGATTCCGTTATACTGTGATAATACTGGAGCCATTGCGCAAGCAAAGGAACCGAGGGCGCATCAGAAGTCGAAGCATGTGGAACGCAAGTACCACATCATTCGAGAGATTGTGTCGCGAGGGGATATTGTCGTGTGCAAGGTACCGAGTGAAGACAAATAGCAGACCCGCTGACGAAGGCCATACCTCCGAAGTTATTTGATAAACACGTGGAGTCGATGGGTATTAGATACAATCGATATTGGCACTAGAGCAAGTGGGAGATTTTGTAGGGGTTGGTGCTCAGAGCGCCAATTCCCGGTTGTTTTGTTAAATACTTCTGTAAAACATTATTATTAGTAATAATATATGCAGTTTCTATAATATAATCTAATCTTTTATATGGTAAAGACGTAATGACCTTAGAATGATTAGTCATGGTACAGTTGCAAAAGCGTCGCAACGGACATTGAGTAGTATCATGACGTTGTCATTCTCAGAAGTTCCTGGTCAAGGTTTACACTACTTGGTCAGTATAGTAAACCCGTTGAGACCGGTACATGTCGTATACTGGAATATATGATTCCAATGGTTTCTCAATGAACCATTAGTCTTGGAGACTAGTATAGACGTGTAGGTGTTTATAGCGGATAAACACTGAACGACTCACCGAAGATTCTTAATGGATGGTACACCAGCGTCAATAAGAATCTTCTTGGGTTGAGTAGCACTTGTGATTCTTAGACTTGAGATGCCATTGTGGGCACATGAGACATCTTCTACACTTAGACGGCAGTCACGTCACCGATCTATTTAGATCAGACCTCCGCCTGTTCGTTGGGTGTAGATAGATCCTCAGGGTGTCCTATGTGTATCAAGATAGGATCCGTCAGTTCTGTGTACCAGAGCATAGGTAGTCCATATGATTAGCAATCAGATAAAACCATGGGCCCGTGGTAAGTTTAGAAGCTAGTTCTAAACATTCTTTTTGAGATTGCTAATAGAATAGTCGACTGGATAGTCCCGATAGAGATTTGACGTTTACATCTATATCTCTGGGATTTATCCGGATACCTGTGACGGAGGAATTATACATTTGCGATGACCTCGACCTGTATGGTTTAGCGAGATTATCCGTGATCGTCATAATCTACGGGTGGATAGATTATGGACATGAAATTTGATTTCGTGACGGATATACCTGAACCTAGAGAGTCTCAATAATGAAACATACTCGTTGAGCACTAGAGCAACATAAATAAATAATATTGATTATATAAAGTCGTTTAATGGTTAAACGCAAGATACATGCTAAAGACACTAGATAGTCATTTACTTAATTATTGTGTATTTACATTTAATACTTGATTAATTTAAATACACATTAATTAATAGTCAAAATGAGTTATTTGACTTATTTCCTAAATGAATATATGTTTTTAATATTTAATGTAAATATTATACATATATTTAATATATTTGTATTTGATTAATTAATTAATTATTTAATTGTTAAATGATTAAATTAATTAAAATATAAATATCTTATGTTAGGATATTAAAGTAAATGACATTAGTTGCAATTGTTGACCAAAATAAATATCTAATAAAGGTTTTAAAAGATATTTATGCAAGTTGATTAACTAATAATGCAAATGAAATTGAAATTACAATTTGTTGCTTGGTATGCAAATTTCGGCCAAGGACCTTTTTTGGCAAGTATAAATTGTTTTCATTTTTCATTTCAATAACTAATACACTTTATCACAAACAAAGTTCCATTGAAGAAAGGCAAAGAAAGAAAGTGAAGAAAGAAAAGAAAAACCAAAGAAAAAGCTTGGATTTTGTAAGTTTCTTAACTTACTATTAGAGAGGAATTGTTCCTTATGATCTAGGCTACCTCTCATGAGTTTCTTAGTTATTCTTTTCTTTATTTCTTGTGGTTTTTTGATGATGGAAATTTGTTAGAAGTGTTGAGCATGTATGATGAAACAAGAGTGTAACTAGTGTAGTTATATGTATTCTTTTAAGGTTTATGAAACCATGTTGCTATTCTAGAGTTGTTGACCCACTCTTAAATGACCTAGATTTGATCTTGAGTTGTTTCATTGTGTTGAGACTTGAATTGGATGAAAGATTGATGATTGAAACATTTGATTTAATGTAATTAGCCTAATTTGTCCAATTTGTGGAAATTGAAAAATTAGGGTTTATGACTAACTCCAAATTTGGGGGTTTTCATATATGTTGTGTATTTATGTGTGTATATGATGCATATAAAGTTTCATGTTGATTGGATATCATTTGGATGTGTTTGAAGCATGAAAGTGCAAAATGCACATTTTGGCACCAAATGGTGCTCTCGGCTTTGTGTAGGAAATTTGGGGATTTTGGTTGCTTTGGTGTTTTGATGTTTTGAACATCATAAGTTCATCTTAGAAATGATTTAGAATCATTCAAAATTGATTGGATCAATTTCGGACTAAAACGGACAAAAATGCAAAGCAAAAGGGTATTTCGGTAAATTCACCTAAAAATGTTTTATTGAATTTATTTCATAATTTGATTATTGGAATGTTAAATAAATATGTTTATTTAATTTATCCGAGAAAAAGTTTTGAAATCTGAAAATCGGATTTTCACCGCTTCCGCTGCGTTACCGGATAACCCCCTAAATAACCCCTTCAACAATGTATCAGAGCGAGTTAGTTGATTCTAGGCCACTTAAAAATGAATAGCCTACATGAATCAGGTTGAATCATGTTTTCTGATTTATGCATGCTTATTAGGAACTAATTTGATTAGATTTAGGTGTTATGATTAGCGGAAAATCCTAATAATAAGGTTTAAATGTTAATTTGTATTTGATACATGTTTGATATGGTCGTCTTGTCAATACGGTTATGAATAGATTCTTTGTGAAGTGTTAAAGGGGAACATCAGTATTTTGTCAGATTTAACTGCTTGTTTCCCTTCGGGTTCGCTTATTGGACCTCTGGGGTAAAACACACCAAACCCATGAAATCACAGCAAAAAAATAATTAAAACAGGAAAAACACATCTCACAAATTAAATAATTAAAACTAAAATTAAATTAAATTAAAAAACACATTTCACAAATTAAATCACTTCCTAAATTAAATTAAATCCTTTCCTAAAATACATAAATCACATTCCCTAATTTAATTAAATCACCTACCAATTTAAATAAATCATATCCTTAACTAAAAAGAATAAACAAATCACTTCCCTTAATTAAAAGATTTTCCTTATCACATACTAAATTAAAAAATATCCTCAATTAATACACAAATCATATTTCTTCCCCAACAAGGTAAATCCCCTCCCTTGGCCTATAAAAAGAACCATTCACCCCCTTACCAAACCCTGGCTGGCAGAAAAACACAAACAAACACGTACACTAACCCTAGCCTTCAACGATAGCCACTTGCCCCCACTCGATAAACACTGCCCACGTTCAGCCCTCAATTCACGTAATCCACCTATTGCCAACCTTCACGCCACCTTTCACAAAAGCCTTCACTCACACTCCAAGCAGATCACACCTGGCCTCCCCCCACGTAGTAACAAAGCCTTATAGTCAACGCGTGAACAATAAATAAAAAGCCAAGACGCAGCCAACCCAATTTGCCCATCACGCCTACAAGCCTTACGCCCAGCTCGCCCTCACTGACCTGCACCTTCAGCCACGTTCACAAGCCACACAGCCTCATTTCAACCACACACTCTCACGCCCCTTTTACATCAAGAACTCCCTCACGCACCAAAACGCCACTAGCCAAACTACCGCAAAACACTTGCACACAAACTGTCGTATAACACACCATAAACTGTCCCTGAATTGCCTCACAAACTGCCGCATAAAACCCCTCTCTGCACGCCCAAATCAGTCCCCAAAACCTGCTACAAATAGTAACGAAAACTGCCCCTGAAACCCTTCGAAAACTGTCCCCAAACCAGTCCAAATAATCCTCAAAACAGTCCCCTAATTACCCTAAAATAGTGACCATAAAATACAACAAAAACAGCAGCGAAATGGAGTAAAAAACAGTAGCCCGAACAGCAAAACAGCGAGGAAAGACGTTGAGTTGGTGAACCAAAAGAGTTGCGGATCATTCACCCTTCCAACGGACGTGTAACGCCCTTTCGTGAGACAACAAAAGAGGTTAGACCTGAGGGCACCCTTTTTACTTATCTTCTTTATTTTTGTTTATTTATTTTGATATATAATTGAATGAGAGTGGTTTGAGGCATGATGTGATTGTTGGATGAGCGGGATATGTGTTCCCTTTTGTGGTATATCGGATGGAAACCCGGACGTAAATTCCGTAGCCGATTCCGAATGGACGGTAGTATGGTCTGCACTCGGGATACAACGCCACGTACCACTTAAGATACACGTATCTCGTTTCATCCAAATTTGTATTTGAGCATGTTATAGTCTTTAGGTTATTCGTTTATTATTTAAAGCATGGTTTAATTTAGTTTGTTATTTAATTGTTAAAGCATATTTAGGTTGTCCTTTATGCATGTTATTAGTTTATGATGTGTTTGGATAACGATTTATACATGTTGATTTAATGGTTTAATATGCTCGTTGTGTTACATTGCGTGGAGTTTTTTGGGTGAAAGCATGTTAGATCTAAGTACTCTTGAGCATGAATGTTGAATAGATTCGGTTAGTTTATTGCACAAATCATATCATCACAAGTGACATAAGTAAGGGACCATTCCGAACCCAACGGTTTGAGGTCTTCCCTTGCGAGGGGTGAGTGCGGCCTTAAATCTTTGTCCCGGTTCACACCGGGTGGCGACTCCATGTTATTTCGTACTCTCAACTAGGCCGCGAGCCTAGAACAGCGTGCATCATCAAGTTCTATTGTCTACAGTCTGGCGACTCCACTGGGGATATTTTGAATCGGCCCCGAAATCATGTCTTGTGATGTTTATGATTTGTGCTTTAGTTAATCGTTTCTATAGTGAGTTGAAAGGGGTTAATCAAAGGCTTTGTTGAAGCTAGGTGACGGTTGGGTGTCTTCCTTCACTCACTACCCTTCGGGGAAAAGCTGTGAAGGCACCTAGATAAATCATTACTTGTAGTTCGTTATGACAGACTAGTTTGGAGGACTCGTTGTTTATTCCTGACACCAAGCGATAAGAGCCTAAGGGGCTAGGGTACTTAAGAGAGCCTCGCTCCACCCTCCCTCTGGGGAATCTACAACGGGAAATCCATTCGACAGTTAGTAACACACCGTAACTCGTTGGCACGTACCGTAAGGTATAAAAAAGGTGCACTCACTTGGTCGCTTGAACCCTTGAGTGGGGAGTCCTAGTTGTGGGTGATCCTTCGTCAAACGAGAGCCTTTGTCCACACTCCTGTAAACCCACATGTGAACCATAGTTATATGACCTATAGGGGCCACCCTTTATGCTTTTGATAACCCCATGCATATTGTGTCTCATACATCACATGCATCTCATGCATACATACATCATGTTCACCCTCGTGTCTTAAAAGCCATCAAAGAGATATCTGTTGGGTTAGGAAAAAGAAGACTTGTCAAAGAAGAGTTTAGCAAATGTGGACATCGGGAAAAAGGAAATCGAGAATAGAAAACCTTACGGTAAGGATAGAAACACCATTGGGGGGCCTTCAAAAAAAAGAAAAAAAAAGAAAAAAAAAAGAAAAAAAAAGAAAAAAATAAGAAAAAAGAAAAAAATAAGAAAAAAATAAAAAATTGTTGTTTGTTTTTAGTCGTTGATAGTTAGACATAATTCTTTTATCTGATACTTTGAGTGATTGATCTATGTTAGACTCGTAAGCACTTCACTATAGGTTCATAGCGGTGAAAACCTGAGTAGTTGGCAAGGTGACTAGTTGAAGAAATTGTAGGTCGGTGAATGACCGTTTGCTTAGATGTCTATCTTGATTTGCTTATGTTATGATGTGTGGTATGGTTGAAAATGAAAGAAAAGTCTCTAAAGAAAAGAATTGAACCACCTATAACCAATAAGCGTGAAGCTACCCATGGGCGAGTATTAGGACCACCATGAGGAGAAATGCTACCTTAAAGGGTAGGTGTGTTGAAAAAAAAACAGAGAAAGAAAAAAAAAAGAAAAAGAAAAGAAAAGAAAAAAGAAGTTCAAAATGAAAAGAAAAAAAGAAAGAGACAAAAGAGAAATAAAACCTTACCACATGGAGCACAAAAAAGCAATTGCGGGCATAATTGAGACATCTAGGTTGGTTTGACCCATCGATCCCGATTTTTGAAATGAAATCATTGAGTTGGCTTACTTAAGGATCAAGCTGGGAAAGAACCTTTGCAGACACACACTTTGAGTCTGGCTTAGATCATTTATTCAAAGACTTGGATTTGAGTTGCGTTGAATGTTTTAAAGGTTCTCTGGTTTCATTACTTAGCATTCTTTGAGGACAATGATATGTATAACTATTGAGACTATTTCGTAGCATAGTATGATGATATAGAAGGCCCCACCATGTGGTTCATCTTGACCAAGTGAAAACAGCGGAGAGCAGAAAGCTAAACCAAGGCTGAGGGTGACCAGTCTACCACACCGTGAATCAGGGATATAACAAGATATTGAGTCATGAAACCAGAGAGAAGACTGAGCAATCACCTGGAGAACTGGTGGAAGACCTAACCTCACGGAATAGGAAATTCATTCATGCATGCATGCATACACGTATTGTATTTTTGCATTCTTTTTTGTGTTTGCTTTGTTTTGTATTCACAGGTTTCAAAGAAGAAAAAAAAAGAAAGCGGCAAAGACAAGCCAACCAGAATCAGCAACATATGAGTAGTGGTTTTGGGAATGAATCCCAGGGTTGAGGCCCATATCAGTTTCATTTTTAGGGATGAGTCCCGGGGGCGAGGCCCGCATCAGCATCAATATCAGAATTTGGAATGAATCCAGGGAATGAATCTCAGGGATGAGGCCCACGTCGTCAGAATTTGGAATGAATCCATGGAATGAATCACAGGGCCGAGGCCCACGTCTTCAGAATTTGGAATGAATCCCAGGGCCGAGGCGCACATCTTCATAATTTGGAATGAATCCCAGGGCCGAGGCCCATGTCGTCAGAATTTGGAATGAATCCCAGGGCCGAGGCCCACATCAGCATCAGTTTAGGACGAGACCCACATCAGCATCAGTTTGGGGCGAGGCCCGTATTAGCATCAGTATCAGTCTTGCCGAGTATGGCACTCTGGGGTGAGGCCCACATCTTTATCAGTATCAGTCTTGTCGGGTATGGCATTCTGGGGGCAAGGCCCACATTACATCAGTATCAGTCTTGCCGGGTATGGCATTCTGGGGGCGAGGCCCATATTACATCAGTATCAGCATTACCGGGTATGGCATTCTGGGGGCGAGGCCCACATTACATCAGATCAGCTTCTACCGGGTATGGCATTCTGGGGGCGAGGCCCACATTACATCAGATCAGTTTAGTCCGGGAATGGACATGCCGAGAATGGCACGTCGGGAATGGCACTCTGAGAATGGAGTTATAGTCCGGGAATGGATAAGTCCGGGAATGGACACGCCGAGAATGGCACGCTGGGAATGGAGATATAGTCCGGGAATGGACAGTCCAGGAATGGACAGCTCGGAATGAGCACGCCGAGAATGGCACTCCGGGAATTGAGATCGGATCGGGAATGGACCACAACACGGTGACGGTTCGGGAATGGACCTCATCACACCTTATCACAGTAACACTCCGGGAATGGAGATCGGTTCGGGAATGGACCACAACACGGTGACGGTTCGGGAATGGACCTCATCACACCATATCACAGTAACACTCCGGAAATGGAGCACGGTTCGGAAATGGACCATCATCACATCAGCGATGCCTCGGAAATGGGGTTTAGCATGCCGAAAATGGCACTCCGGAAATGGAGCACGGTTCGGAAATGGACCATCATCACATCAGCGATGCCTCGAAAATGGGGTTTAGCATGCCGAAAATGGCACTCCGGAAATGGAGCACGGTTCGGAAATGGACCATCATCACATCAGCGATGCCTCGGAAATGAGGTTAGCATGCCGGAAATGGCACTCCGGAAATGGAGCACGGTTCGGAAATGGACCATCATCATATCAGCAATGCCTCGGAAATGGGGTTTAACATGCCGAAAATGGCACACTCACGGAAATGGAGCACGGTTCGGAAATGGACCTCATGAGGCGAGGTCCTCTATTGTCAGCGGTTATTGGGTTGAGATGTGTGCCTAGGGTCGAGGTGCCCCCATTGTCGGTTGTAGTTCCGGGTCGAGATGATTACCGAGGGTCGAGGTGCCCCCGTTGTTGGTTGTAGTTCCGGGTCGAGATGCGTACCCAGGGTCGAGGTGCCCACTATATCATCATCATCAAGGGCGAGGTCCCTATTTTCAGCGGTATTGGGTCGAGATGCGTGCCCAGGGTTGAGGTGCCCCCATTGTCGGTTGTAGTTCCGGGTCGAGATGCGTACCCAGGGTCGAGGTTCCCACTACATCATCATCATCGAGGGCGAGGTCCCTATTGTCAGCGGTATTGGGTCGAGATGCGTGCGCAGGGTCGAGGTGCCCCCGTTGTCGGTTGTAGTTCCCGGTCGAGATGCGTACCCAGGGTCGAGGTGCCCACTAAATCATCATATTCAGGGCGATGTCCCTATTGTTAGCGGTATTGGGTCGAGATACGTGCCCAGGGGCGAGGTGCCCCCGTTGTCGGTTGCAGTTCCGGTATGCGTCCCAGGGTCGATGACCCAATGCATCATCATCACAGTTCACATTCGGTGGATCGGGAACAAAGCCCAGAGGTCGAGACACCTCGCCATTATATCAATTCAGTTCAAAATAGCAGGCAAGTCAGGTGGCAGCTGGCAAGCCAACATTCATTCATCATCACTTTTAAGATGTGTCCTAGGGTCGAGGGCCCACACATCAATTGCAGTTCCGGGATGCGTCCCAGGGTCGAGGGCCCACTGCATCATCAACACAGTTCACATTCGGTGGTTTGGGAACAAAGCCCAGAGGTCGAGGCACCTCGCCATCATATCAATTCAGTTCAAAGCAGCAGGCAGACCAGGTGACAGCTGGCGAGCCAGGTAAGTAAAAACGCATTGCACATACTTTGATAGGATTGTCATTGTCACACACTGCACAAGTCCCATCAAAGTGGGGGCGACTGTAGGCATTGCATTTTTGCATATCAGCCCGATGATGAATCTCGTATGGAGACACTACCTCTTTAGTTGTGAAAGCCACGGGAAACGGACGTTGGAAAGGTAAAGTTGGAAATTAGTATTTTGTTAGATTTAACTCGCTTGTTTCCCTTCGGGTTCGCTTATTGGACCTCTGTTTTAAAACACACCAAACCATTAAATCACATCCAAAAAATAATTAAAACATTTAAAACACATCTCACAAATTAAATAATTAAAACAAAATTAAATTAAATTAAAACACAGGGCACAAATTAAATCACCTTCCTAATTAAATTAAATCCCTTTCCTAAAATACATAAATCACATTCCTAATTTAATTAAATCACCTACCAATTTAAATAAATCATATCCTTAACTAAAAAGAATAAATCAAATCACTTACCTTAATTAAAAGATTTTCCTTATCACATACTAAATTAAAAGATATCCTCAATTAATTCACAAATCATATTTCTTCCCCAACAAGGTAAATCCCCTCCCTTGGCCTATAAAAATAACCATTCACCCCCTTACCAAACCCTGGCTGGCAGAAAAACACAAACAAACACGTACACTAACCCTAGCCTTCAACGATAGCCACCTGCCCCCACTCGATAAACACTGCCCACATTCAGCCCTCAATTCACGTAAGCCACCTATTTCCAACCTTCACGCCACCTTTCACAAAAAGCCCTCACTCACACTCCAAGCAGATCACTCCTGGCCTCCCCCCACGTAGCAACAAAGCCTTATAGTCAACGCGTGAACAACAAATAAAAAGCCAAGACGCAGCCAACCCAATTTGCCCATCACGCCTACAAGCCTTACGCCCAGCTCGCCCTCACTGACCTGCACCTTCAGCCACGTTCACAAGCCACACAGCCTCATTTCAACCACACACTCTCACGCCCCTTTTACATCAAGAACTCCCTCACGCACCAAAACGCCACTAGCCAAACTGCCGCAAAACCCTTGCACACAAACTGCCGTATAACACACCATAAACTGTCCCTGAATTGCCTCACAAACTGCCGCATAAAACCCCTCTCTATACGCCCAAATCAGTCCCCAAAACCTGCCATAAATAGTAACGAAAACTGCCCCCGAAACCCTTCGAAAACTGCCCCCAAACCAGTCCAAATAATCCTCAAAACAGTCCCCTATTTACCCTAAAACAGTGACCAGAAAATACAACAAAAACAGCAGCGAAACGGAGTAAAAAATAGCAGCCCGAATAGCAAAACAGCGAGGAAAGACGTTGAGTTGGTGAACCAAAAGAGTTGCGGATCATTCACCCTTCCAACGGACGTGTAACGCCCTTTCGTGAGACAACAAAAGAGGTTAGACCTGAGGGCACCCTTTTTACTTATCTTCTTTATTTTTGTTTATTTATTTTGATATATAATTGCATGAGAGTGGTTTGAGGCATGATGTGATTGTTGGATGAGCGGGATATGTGTTCCCTTTTTTGGTATATCGGATGGAAATCCGGACGTAAATTCCGTAGCCGATTCCGAATGGACGGTAGTATGGTCTGCACTCGGGATACAACGCCACGTACCACTTAAGATACACGTATCTCGTTTCATCCAAATTTGTATTTGAGCATGTTATAGTCTTTAGGTTATTCGTTTATTATTTAAAGCATGGTTTAATTTAGTTTGTTATTTAATTGTTAAAGCATATTTAGGTTGTCCTTTATGCATGTTATTAGTTTATGATGTGTTTGGATAACGATTTATACATGTTGATTTAATGGTTTAATATGCTCGTTGTGTTACATTGCGTGGAGTTATTTGGATTAAAGCATGTTAGATCTAAGTACCCTTGAGCATGAATGTTGAATAGATTCGGTTAGTTTATTGCACAAATCATATCATCACAAGTGACATAAGTAAGGGACCATTCCGAATCCAACGGTTTGAGGTCTTCCCTTGCGAGGGGTGAGTGCGGCCTTAAATCTTTGTCCCGGTTCACACCGGGTGGCGACTCCATGTTATTTCGTACTCCCAACTAGGCCGCGAGCCTAGAACAGCGTGCGTCATCAAGTTCTGTTGTCTACAAGGCGCCACTACATCATCAGTCGAGGGCGATGCCCATTTTGTCAGCGGTATTGGGATGCGTCCTAGGGTCGAGGCCCCCATTGTCGGTTGCAGTTATTGGGATGCGTCCCAGGATCGAGGTCCACTGCAGCGTCAACTCAGTTCGAGCCAGCAGGCAAGTCAAGTGGCAGCTGGCGAGCCAGGTAAGTAAAAATGCATTGCACGAACTTTGATAGGACAGTCATTATCACACACTACACAGATCCCATCAAAGTGGGGGCGACTGTAGGTATTGCATTTTTTGTATACCGACCCGATGATGAGCCTCATACAGAGGCACTACCTTTTAGTCGTGGAAGTCGTGGAAAACGGTCGTCGGGAAGGGAAAGTCAAGAGTTGACTCTTTTTGGAATTAATTCCCTAAGTTCGCTCGGTGTTCGCTTGTTGAATGTTCGTTTCAAAACGTTTCTTTAACCCGAAATCATCCCAAACCATTCTAAGCCCACCTAAACACCTAAACCCACATCCAAAGCCTATGAAACCAAAATAAATCAAACACCAAGCCCACCATCCATTAGGCCCACGTCCATGACACTAAAATTACCCCTCCTTACACTATTCAAACATGATTTACCCATCTACCATACTTACTTTAACCATTCCCCCACCATACCCCACGCCCATACCATACAATTATGAAAACAATTCCCTCCCAAACACCAAATACCAAACAATAATTCATAAAGCCACCAATCACCACCCTCCCCAAACAAGACACTAAAAAATAAGAAACCCATGCAAACCATTCCCCCCACCCATGCCTCCTACAAAGCAATTCTTCCAAACAAAACACAAACTTGTAAAACATGCCCATACCACAAACCCATGCACCCATACTCCCACCATGCAATAACCACTCTCTCATTTGCCTATATAAACCATCATTTTTCACCTTGGAACCCCGAGCACACATTAAGAGCACATACCTAGAGACATCAAGCAAAAAGACCAAGCATTTGGAGAACACAAGCAGCCCTTACTCTCTCTATACACTCACGCCCAAGACCTCTCCTCACTGCCTTCATTTCACGCCCAAGTCACTGCCTAACCAACCCTCATCTTCACGGCATTCTGCTCTCCAAAATTCAAGCAACTCACTGCCATCTATTGCCTCCATTCCCCTCTGAGATTCACGCATAAACTAACTCCATTTTACCCCCTACACCTCACGCCAAACCAGCAGCAAAACAGCCCATTCCAGCAGCTCAAACACGCCAAAAATCCCTTGTAGTTCACGCCAGCCACTGCTCCATTTAGCCCCTGGAAATTACATCCAAAGCACCCTAATTTTAGCCCCCAAACCAGTGCACAAACTGCCCTAAACACCCTCTAAAATTCGCCCAAAAACAGCAGCTCAAAAGCACTCAAAACAGTCCCCCAAAGTCATCAAAACAGTGAGCAAAAAAAATCTGCACTTGAAAGTCCTTAAGTAAACCGAGCAAACGGCAGTCCAACGCCTTCCAAAAATCACAAAAACCGACCTTAATTCACTGCCAACTAGTGAGTTAATTGTGGAGACTTGAATCTCAGCAAAACGAACTCAAAACAGTGGACAAAACAGCGAAAAAACGAGCAAAAATGTCAAAACAGCGAACCAGAAAAGTTACCGAGTGATAGCCCTTCCGACGGCCGTATAACGCATTTCGAGAGAATAAAAAAAGGTTAGACCTGAGGGCACCTATTACTAAATTTATTTACATGAAATAATGCCTTAGGAAGTTTATTTTATGGTATTTTTGCATGAATAATTAGTTTAGCATGTTGTTTAAATTTCTTCACATGAAATAATGACTTAGGAAGTTTATTTTATGGCATTTTTGCATGAATAATTAGTTTAGCATGTTGTTTATTTTAGGTTATGTAAATTAGTAACGTAGAAAAGCATGTAACTTACTTTTTTGGCGCGTGAGAATTATGAATTAGTGTGTGATGTAATTTCGGGTGAATGGAATGTGTGTTCTTTCTTGTGGTATATTGGATGGAAACCCGGACATAAATTCCATAGCCGAATCCGAATGGACGGTATTATGGTTTGCACTTGGGATACAATGCCCCATACCACTTGAAAGATTCACATATTTCATTTCGTCCAAACTTTTATTTGAGCATGATTAGGCTATTAGAATGTTGTTTTATTTTTAGCATGACTTAGTTATTTACCTTTCGTATTAGGAATTTAAGTTATGTCATGTTTAGATCATTGGTTATTTGACATGTTTGATGTGTGATATCATGTGTTTGTTGTTATGAAAGTTTACTTTTTAAGCATGCAAATCTAGATTTAGACTTTATAAGAATTTAGACTACTTTGACCAACATGTATGTTGAGTAGACTTGGTTAATATTGCACAAATCCATTCATTACAAACGACATAAGTAAGGGACCATTCCGAACCCAACGGTTTGAGGTCTTCCCTTGCGAGGGGTGAGTGCGGCCTTAAATCATTTTCCCGGTTCACACCGGGTGGCGACTCTTTTATTCTCCAGTTTAGTCCCCCGTGGGCGACTCCGTACTCCCAACCGGGCCACCAGCCCGGAACAGCGTCGTCCATTTCTGTTGTCTACATCAGGTTAATAAATCAATATTTTACCCAACTATAAGATAACCACTTTATCCTTAAATAATATTGGAAAGATTCACAACCCTAGATAGTTTTTAATATTGAATTTTCTTAAACCTACTTTCAAGCAGTTTTATTCACTTGTTTTAAAATTTAGAATCATCACCATTTCAAATCAATCAAACAACCTGTAATCATTTGACCTCAGTAAATTAATAGATAAGGTTTTAAGTCCTCGTGGGATCGATACTTTTTATATTAGTTGAAAGATACGTGCGCTTGCGTTATACGCGTATGTTGGACAGTTATGGCCCATAGCATCACTATTTGTACAGATCATGGTGTTGTTGTACAAATTAACTATGTGACAAAGGAAATTGCTCTTCTATCATTTGTAATTAGATTACCAAGATGTATAAATGATAGAAGGTCCATATGATTAGTTACGGATTGAGATGATATGAAACAGTTTCAATCCACGAAGGTTTAATCATTAAATATCCATAGTCGTAGTATTATCGAAATTGGACATCGATAATGCGGAATAGACTAGTATTACACTTGTGCGCGTTGTGGGAGCATAACGACATAGTTCTCATATATTTGGGTATAGGATACTCATGCAAGTGTAGTAGGAGGTTGTATTTTACCGATGGTACGGAAAACAGCTTCGCTCTGGATAGACCCCTCGGAATTCCATTGGTAGTATGACTATGTGTCTATGGAAGTCCGAATCAGGGTAGGTGTATTTGGTCTTAACCTGAGACTTGCACCCTAATACTTGCGACAATCAATATGTTTTGGTTTTGGTCATCCAGGGCTTTAACAGGTTCTGTGTACGCCTCTTCTGGGTATATTGAGAATCGTAGTGTATTGGGTGTGATGTCAAGACGGAAGTATCACTCCAGTCATAGTGGAGATGATGATCACGTAGGATACGGAACTGGTGCTCTTATATGCTGCAGCTATATTATTACTAGGTCATGTTTATCCGATTATAGAGACTAGTTACCAGAGATCCGATATGTGATTCGTACGGGGCAGACACAATTCCAGCCCCAGGCCTAGCACGTGACATCTGATACTGGATCATTAAATACGCAATACTACGTATACTACGTCTGATATTGATCACATATTCCAGTAAGAATATTTCTGGAGAATTGGGTAGGCATGATGCTTTGCTAGAAGCCAACCATGTCTTGTAAATCGGTAAAAACGTAGTACTAGGTACTTACGTGTTCGGATAGTCCGACGACCGAATTTACTGCCAACATATCCGGGGATCTCATGGGTCCCTTCCCGAAGATTCACCGATGACGTATGACTCGCACTTTATTAATCTGGGATTAATTAGATGAGAGAGAAAATTAAGCTGGGATTAATTACGGAGATATTTTATCTGGGATAAAATATAAATTAAAGAGAGATAACGATTAATTTGGAATTAATCGATAAAATAATATATTCGATATATTATACGAAATTGGATTTCAACGCGGAATTAAAATTGGATTTTAATTCGGGCAAACGAGTTAATTTATAATTATTTCGTTAACGATGTGAATAGTGATTTTGCTAGGCATAATTATTTAATTACGTCGCAACGGAAAATTTTGTTAATTTGGAATTAGCGAACCCAGGCCCGGGAGTGTTTGCGGGCGCACTCGCATTGTGAATTTAAGTACGGCCCACAAGTCACATCAAGCATCAAATCACTTGTCACTTTGAGTGATGTGATGTCCAGTCACTTTTGATGTGAATAGTTGATGTGGTAGTTGGATGGCATTAATTATTTTTGGCCTTGACTTTTTGAAAGTGTAAAATGTGTATTAGATACACAAATCTCCAACAACCAAAAAACACTTAACACATTTTTTTCTCACCTCTCTTCCCTCTCACGGCTTTCGGCCTTTTCTTCTTCCAATTTTCTGGTTTTGCCGAGAATGAAGGAGAAGCTAAGGGAAATTTTGCGGCAAGATTTCCGGAGTGCTAGCACGCTTTAGGAGTCATATGATGGTGATAAGGGAACCCACCCGTGGGCATGGAATACACATCACAAGCTTGGAGCTTGGTGGACCACCATGGCCGAAAATGGAGGAGCTAAAATGGAGAAGAAAGCCGAGAGCCACATGGATGAAAAAGCTTGAAGTTTTGTTGTTCCTCACGTCGCCACAACCGATCGTTGTACGTATGATTCTGCCATGATTTTACGAGTATTCACATATATGTTTCATTGCTTGAAATTTGATCCTTGGGACCTTAGAGAAACCCAACAATGGTATCACAACCATTTTGAGCATGAAACAAATTATGGTAAATTTTGGGCAAAATTGATTTGAGCATGTTTGAGTGAAATTGATTGTTTGAGTATGCTTAAATTATGATAACATGGTGTTATGCATTGTCAATTTGAAGAATTTTGAATTGGATAAATTTTCCCCAATTGGTTAGGCTTTGCCGAAACTAGCATATGCCCTAAGTCATGGTAATTTTTGTTTCTTTGATCATTGGATGACTTGAAACAATTGGGAAATGTTAATTTGAGATTAAATTGGATTGGATTTACAATTGGACATGATAACCCTAGAATGCCGTGAGTTATAATATGTATAATGATGTGATTTTTTGATTCAAATGTGTTGGACATGTTTTGATGATAATGAGCATGATTAATTATGTAAATTGATGTTTTGGAAATCTTAATTTAGTTAATTAATTATGCCATACACTTTAGGTTAATTAAATTATGAAATTTGGAATTTTGGTAATTTAATTAATTGGGCCAAATTTGGAATTGGGCTTGTAAAGTTGTAATTGGGCTTAATGGGCTTGGTTGGGCCAAGTTTGGTTTAGGCTAATTGGTTGGATCCAATTGGGCCCAAAACCATATCCATAAAGTCCAATTATGACTTAATGGACCTTTAATTTTAATTGGGCCTAATGGGCCTAAATTGGTTTCTTAGCAAATAAGGGTGATTCCTTAAATGGGCTTTGGTATTTGGGTTTGACTCATATTGACCAAAAGTCCATGCCTTAAGAAATTAATTAAAAGCCCATTGGACTTTAATTAAATTAACATTGGATCTTAATCGGGCTTTGAGACCCGTAACGATTAGATTTAGAATCTAAGTCGTAAAGGTACATTAAAAAGTGTAATTATTTAATTTAGAATTAAATATAGAATTAGTATTAAATACAAATTAAATTGGATTTAATGTTGTAGTTTAATATAATTCGTGAATTCGTACTTTGAGTGCTAATTCGTAAAACGAGTCGAACTCGCGCAAAATCAAATCGTTGTTTGAACATTGGATGATCATTAAATTCAGATTAATTAATTAGATTAGATTGATTGATAACATGCTTGTGTGAATACATGGACGCGATGTATGAATAATGTATATCGGATGGATATTAGATGGTCTGAGGGCAATTTTGGAAATTGTTGTAATAAATTTAGAATTTATTAATTGGACCTGCGTGTCCAGCCTATTACCTCTTGACTCTATGTATTTCTCTTCTCACCTATTCCCCTCAATATAAATGAGATTTCTTTAGAAGTGTTATGTAATCGGGTAGAAGTAATACTTGTGCTAGCGGGAGAGAGGAAATGGAGAGATTTGTTCTAGGAACAATGTGTTAAATATCCATCTGCATATCATTATTATATTTATTTACTTACGTGCCTTATTATGTGTTTAGAATGCATACTTAAGGGTGTATGATGATGAGACCTTAACAAAGATAATTAATTGGTTGCCAATTACGCGAAAAACCCTCACTACATATTAAGCGTTTTTCCTTCCATTGAGTGATTCTTACTCAAGACCTTTGTCAGTCGAGGATGTGTTTGAAACATGAAGGCTTTGTTCCATATCGGTGTCTTGTCCAAGTTGTGATTTGTTGGCCAAAGTCAAGATCACTTCTTGTCCATCGACATTGATTACGAAGCTTTCCATAGTCAATGGGTTCCGCTTAACTGGGATCACTAAGTTTGTTGTGCCAAAGCCAAGGCTTAGTTGATTCAGAGGAAAAAGGTTAGGGAATATATTGGATATATTGGCATATATAAGATATATGTTTCGGACTTGGATGTCCACCTACTGAATCTAGGAATTGGATGGGATCCAATTGATCTTAGAGATCTACCTAGTTAATTATCTTACAGTTTGTTGGCCAAAGTCAAGATTGTGTGATATTTAACGGGATCCTAGCCCACTAGGAAACAAGGTTTCTCGAGTACTCAACAGAGGGTTAGAGGCTCGCCGAAAAATAGTTGGAGGCAAGTATTAAATTTGCAATATTCGTTTAGTTACTTGCCATACACGCTCATTTCAATTTTTCGTCAAATAAATTAATATATTAGTTGGACTAATATTTAATGTTGTTTTAATAAAAAGTTGGACTGTATTCAAACTATTTCAATTAATAGTTGATTTTATAATTGGATTATAGTAATCAATATAATTGAATTTAACCAATTAACTTATAGTTGATTATATAGTTAGACTATAATAATCATTATAATAAATAGTACCTAAAATCGTTGATTCGATAGTTGGACTATTGGAATCAAGATAAATGAAAGATTAGTGTTTAAAACACAATCCTAGGTGAAAATGTATTTAAACGACTTTAATTTTCAAATTGGGAATAAAACTTCAGGATAGTCCTAAAAACAAAGAAGTTACTTTATTTGATAAAATAACATCTTATGCCTAAGCCTGGAGTTAAGCAAATAGTAGAACGTGATATTTGGAATATTCATGTGATGATAACTTTAGTGCTTAATCCATTATGCTTGCCAAATAGATTCCTTAATTTCTTAATCAGAACTAAGGATTGGATCCTTATAGTATGATAATGAAATTGAAGGATCTTCATAGATCTATCTTTAGATCTTAGAAGTACAAATTGCAATAGTAAACTCTTGGAGAGTTAATGGCTATACTCAAGGAGACAAAGCCAAAGTTTGCAATAAGGAAAGAAGCACAAGGCGCACCTTACTTCGACATCCCAGAAGGCCAAGGCTTGGCCAAAGGCTTCTGGAGTGTGGAAAATGGGCAAAGGCAAAATCATTATAATCTTCTGGGAAGAAAAAGGACATATCCCAAAATGTCTGCCTAAACTGTAGCAAACGGGGTCACTGAAGCATGACTGCCATATGGACAAGGCAGACATGAAGGAATTGAAGACGGTGCAAGGCTCCGGCTTCAAATATGTTTGTCATAAACATGTTCACTGCTAGTATTAAAATTGGATTTTAGATACTAAATGTGGTACATAAATATGTACTGGTGTGCAGAATCTGCTGATAAGTAGGATACTGACTTCAGTTGAGATTTACCTGCGAATTGAAAACGGGACGAAAGTCGCTTTTTTAACTGTAGATACCTAAGTTTAGGAACCACCCTTCGGGTATGTACTTAAATTAGGAAACTGTTAAAATGTAACTAGTTTGACTAGATACATTATCTTTATATCTTGGTTTAACCCGTTGCGGGTATACATTTATATTCTAGAACACTAAGGTGTTTTATTTTATAAAGATGATATTGAGATAAACACATTAGATGTGAATAACAGTATTTATATTTTGAATATAAATAAATCTCAAACGTATAACATGACAAACAAATAGCTCAAACTGAATTAATCAGTTGAAACTTAAATGTGGCATTGATATCTGGGACACATTAAACAAGACTCGTATATCCACACTTTCGAAGAGTGGATACTATGACAGATTTGATACTATTCAAATGATGTCTACCAATCTAGTTTATTGGGCAAAGTGCCTAAAACACCTTTACTTGGTAAAAGTTCAAGTGCCATCGATCTGTTAGCCCTCGTTCATAGGGACGTAAGTGGGCCCATATCTAGCTAGGCTAGTGGTGGATATGAATGTTTCTTGACCTTTACGGATGTGGCATCGCGTTATAGCTATGTGTTTCTTTGGAAACACGGATCAGAAACTTTTGATTATTTCAAAGAGTTTCGACACGAAGTATAAAAACAGATCGGCTAAAGTATTAAAACCGTCACAGTTAGACCATGATGAAAATACTTAAGCAATAATTTTCTCAAATACTTGAAAGAGTATAGTATTCTTTCAATGAGGACTCCTCCCGGAACATGTCAATTTGATGATGTGTTCGAACAGAGAAACCGAATTTTGTTGGACATGATTAGGTTAATCATGAGTCGCTCTGAGCTACCAATTCCTTCAAAGGATAAGCTTTAAACAGTGCAAAAATTATTTTGAATAAGGTTCCATAAAAATCTGTTTGACAGACTTCATATTAGATATGAACAGGAAAGAAACCGGTTTTCTCATTCCTGAAGTTTTGGGAATGTTAGGCATATGTTTGGATGATACCAAACTAGAACCCAAATCAGATAAGTACCTAGTTGGGGGTTATCCTAGGGAAACCAAAGTATAGTACTTATACAACTCACTAGAGAACAATGTAATTGTTGCTCGCCATGCGGTTTTCCTAAGAGGAATACCCATATGCAGTGGTAAGTGGGAGAAAAGTAAACTCGATGAAAATCAGAGTAATACTGTTCAAGGCACCGATTCCCTTAAATGGAGCACAATATAGTTCATCAAGGATGTAACTATACCAATATCTTCGAATACACAAGAACCACGTAAGTCGGGAGAGTCAGAAAACAACCTGTTATGGGTTTCTGATCTCACCTCATAAAGATGTCAATCTTATTGAGAAACCAACTGACTACGTTGAGAAAATGATACAAGGATCGATTCCTATTATGGAAAAGGCCATGATATCCAAATGGATTCCATGATACAAACTAAGTTTAGATACTAGTTGATGTACCGGAGGAATTGTGTTGTTGGGATTTATGTCCTAGAGTTCAGTATAAACTGGAATTCATTAATTGTAATATATAAATGCATAATTCTTTTTATCAAAGTTGTTTTATTATATCGCCTATATCCATTGTCTTGTTTACCTTGTGTTAGACAGTAATGACCCATAGCGTCACTATTTTGTAAATGATATTGTATTATTGTACAAAATTAACTATGTAGTAATGAAATTGCCTTTTACCGTTTTGTAATTTATTTACTTTGATATATAAATGGTAAAAGTCCCTATGATTAATTCCGGATTGAGATGATATGAGACAGTATCAATCCATAAAGGTTTAATCATTAAATATCCCTAGTCGTAGTATTATCGAGATTGGACATCGATAATGCGGAATAGACTAGTACTGCACTTGTGCGTGTTGTGAGGGCACAACAGCATAGTTCTCATATATTTGAGTATTGGATACTTATGCAAGTGCGGTAGGAGGTTGTGTTTTACCGATGGTACGGAAAAACAGCTTCGCTCTGGATAGACCCCGCGGAATCCCATTGGTAGTATGTCTGCGTGTCTATGGGAGTCCGCTTCAGGGTAGGTGCATATGGTCTTAACCTGAGACTTGCATCGCTAGTACTTGCGACAATCGGTAGACTTTAGTTTTGGTCGTCCAGGGCTTTAACAGGTTCTGTGTACACCTCTTCTAGGTTTATCGGGAATCGTAGTGTATTGGGTGTGATGTCAAGACGGAAGTATCACTTCAGACATATGGAGATGATGATCGCGCAGGATACAGAACTAGTACTCTATAATGGTTGCAACCATCGGGATAATATGACAAGGTCAGGATTATCCGATTCAAAGAGACTAGTTGCTTGATGTCCGATATATGTATCGTACGGGGCAGACACATCTCCAGCCCCAGGCCTTACATGTGATCATCCGATACTGGATCAGTATACACTATACTACGGTATACTACGCCTGTTATAGATCTTATATTCCAATAAGAATATTTCTAGAGAATTGGGTAGACATGGCGTTTTGCTAGAGGCTAACCTTGTCTTGTAAATCGGTAAAAACGTAGTACTTGGTACGTACGTGTTCGGATAGTTCGACAACCGGATTTACTGCCAACATATCTAGAGGTCTCTTGGGTCGCTTCCCGAAGATTCACCAATGACGTATGATTCAACTCAATTAATCTTGGATTAATTGCGGAGAGACTTTATCTTGGATAAAGTACTATTCAAAGAGAGAGAAAGATTAATTTGAATTAATCGTTAAAATTATTATATTCGATATAATAATCGAAATTCGATTTCGACGCGAAATTAAAATTAGATTTTAATTCGGGCAAACGAGTTAATTTAGAATTAATTCGTTAGCGACGTAAATAATAATTTCGCTAGGCGCAATTATTTATTTAAATTCGATTTAATTAACGTCGCGACGAAAGTTCGGTATTTCGGAAATATCGAACCCGAACGCGTGAGTACGCGTGGGCCCTTTTCATTTGGGTTGTGTGGGGCCCACATGACACATGTCATTTTATGCATTATTTAATTGTTAATACATTGCATGGTGATAGTGTACAATACACTCAATGGTTTTGCATGGAGTTTGAGTGTTTGACACTCTAAGCCATTGCATGATTTGTGTCATAAGTTTATTATTAATTTAATAATATTATGGCATAAATATAAATTGATTTTTGTAACAAAATCATACACTCTTCCCTCCCTCTCATGACCGAAACTTCACTGCAGTTTTGGCTCTCCATTTTTCTTCCATTTTCTTAAGAACTTTGTGAAGAAAGTGTATAAGTTTAGAACTTTAATACACATCTTTGGCTAGCACCATCAAGGGATCATACAAAGGTGTTATGGGAAACTAATCTTGAGCTTGGAGTGATCAACAAAGCTTGGAGCTTCTTTTTCTTACCTGGCCGAATCATCCAAAGCACAAAGGAGGTGGTTTTATTTCATCAACGCATCCGCATTCCGATCTTTGTGAGTATGATTCCGCCATACTTCATTATTGTTCATTCATTTATATATATTTGTTTGCTCTTTTGATCTTGGGACATGGATTAGAATTTCCAACAATGGTATCATTGAGCTTAAAGAGCATGAAAATATATTAGGGTAATATTTGGGCAAAATTGATTGAAGCATGATTTGATGATTTTGATTGATTAAGTATGCTTAAATGTATGTTACATTATGTTATACATTATCAATTTCATGAAAAATAAATTGGATTAATTTTTCCCCTCTTGGAGAGGCTTGGCCGAATACTACCTAGACCATGGAGATGATGATTTGTTGTTTATAAGATCATTGGATGACTTTAAACGAACATAAAATGACGATTTGTGATTCGATTGGATTGAAAACGAAATCGGTAATTTTTCATCACCTTGGCCGAATGCATGGAAGAAGATTAGGGACTTGATTTTTTGATTAAATAATGTTGGACATGTATTTAAGATAAAAATATGATTAATGGATTAATTTGATATTTTGGAAATATTGATTTAAAGGATTAATCATGACATTACACTTTAATTAATTAAGTTATAAAATTTGGAATTTTAAAATTTGATTAATTGGGCTTAATTTTGAATTGGGCCTAAAACTATTATATTTGGACATAATGGGCTTGGTTGGACCAAGTAGGTTTGGGCAAATTGGATTGGATCCAAAAATGGGCCTAAATCACTCCATTAAGTCCAAATGTAATAAATGGGCTTTTATGTTTAATTGGGCCTTATGGGCTTGATATTGATTTTTATGGCAAATGAGGGTGATTCCTTATTGGGCTTGGAAATTGGGTTTGACCCACATTGACCAAGGCCCAAGCCTAATGAAATCAATTGAAAGCCCATCGGACTTTAATTAAACGGACATTGGATGTTGATTGGGCTTTGAGACCCGATAGAATTAGATTTGGAATCTAAGTCATAAAAGCACAATAAAAGTGTAAATATTTAATTTGGAATTAAATATAAGGATTAGTATTGAATACGACTTAAATTGGATTTGACGAGTAGTTCGATATAATTCGTGAATTCATACTATAAGTATTTATTCTCAAATTGAGTTGGACTCGCGCAAATGCAAACAATTGTTTGAACATTGTATTGTCACCTAATTAAAGACTAATTAATTGGATTTGATTGGTTGTATAACATGCCTTGAATGAATGAATGTGGATGTAATGTATGAATAGTGTATATCGGATGGATATTAGAAGGGAAGGGTAATTTTAGAAATTATTGTAAATTAGAATTTATAAATTGGACCTGCGTGTCCAGCCTTTCTCTTATTATCTCTTTGTATTCTCTTCTCACCTAATTCCCCTCAATGTAAATGAGGTTTCTCTTATTGTATTATGTAATTGGGTAGAAGTAGAATAGTGCTAGCGGGGGAGAGGAAAGGGAGTGATTTGTTCTAGGAACAAATTGTTATATATCCATCCGCATATCACTATTATTTTACTTTACGCGCTTTATGATGTTTTAGAAGCATGCTTAAGGGTGTATGATGATGAGACCTAACAAAGATAAATTAATTGGTTGCCAATTACGCGAAAATCCCTCAAACAATATTAAGCGATTTTCCTTCCGTTGAGTGATTCTTTCTCAAGATCCGAAATTGGCATTGGTTTTGGCCAAAGTCAAGACCTTTGTCAATTGAGGATGTGTTTGAATCATGAGAGTTTTGTTCCATATCGGTGTCTTGTCCAAGTTGTGATTTGTTGGCCAAAGTCAAGATCACTTCTTGTCCATCGACATTGATTACGAAACTTTCCATGTCAATGGGTCCCGCTTAACTGGAATCATTAAGTTTGTTGTGCCAAAGCCAAGACTTAGTTGATTCAGAGGAAATGGTTAGGAAATGTATTGGATACATTGACATATGTATTAGATATATATGTTTCGGACTTGGATGTCCACCTACCGGATCTAGGAATTGGATGGGATCCAATTGATCTTCGAGATCTACCTAGTTAAATATCATACAACTTGTTGGCCAAAGTCAAGGTTGTGTGTTATTTAACGGGATCCTAGCCCACTAGGAAATTGGATTTCCCGAGTACTCGACAGAGGGTTAGAGACTTGTAGAAAATAGTGGGAGGCTAGTATTGAATTTGCAATTTCATTCAGATACTTAGCTTTACGCGCTTACAAAATTTATTTCGTCAATATTTTAACATTAGTTGGACTAATAAAATGTTATTTTTCTTGTAACAGTTTGACTGTACCCATATATCGTTAACTAGATAGTTGGACTATCGTAGTTAAGATGGCAAACAAAGGAAATGTCCGAGACATAATCATGGGTGATAATGTATTTAAGGGCACGAACTTTGCTGACTGGGAAATGAACCTGAGGATAGTCCTTGGGGCAGAGAGGCTGTTGTACACCATACAGAGACCTCTCGGGCCGAGGCCCACTGAGCCACTTGAGCTGGAGTTATGGAGAACTCATAGCGATGATTGTGATACAACTCAGTCGATCATGCTTGCTTCCATGACTCAACACTTTCGTCGCCAGAATAGGGACTTGGATCCTTATAATATGATGGCTAGACTAAAGGATCTTCACCGCACTAATAAGCGGATGGAGAGGTATGAGTTGGTGAAGAAACTCTTTCGCTCCCGTATGACTGATGGCGCTTCAGTTGAGGCCCACGGGACTCAAATGATAGCTGACATTGATGAGCTGGCCAAGATGGGAATAGTCTTGGAGGCTGAGCTGACTGTAGACATGCTTTTACAGTCACTTCCCGATACTTGGAAGCAGATTATCATCAACTACAAGTTGATGGATACGGACGATACTCTTGGAGAGCTATTGTCCATTCTTAAGGAGTCAGAGAAAGAGCTTCTTAAAGGCAACAAGCGCGAGGCGCACTTTGCATCGACCTCTCAGACGTCAAGGGCTGGGCCCAAGGCAACTGGAGGGGTGAAAAAGAAGAAGCGTAAGAACAAGGGCAAGGCCAAGATGCCGATGGCTTCTGGGAAGCCGAGGAACAAGTCACAAGACATATGCCTTAACTGCGGCAAAAGAGGTCACTGGAAGCGTGACTGCCGCATGAACAAGGCGATCAGAAGGGAGATCAAGGCGGGCAAGGCACCGACCTCTGGTATGTTTGTTATTGAAATAAACATGGCTACTTCTAGTTTTAAAAATTGGATTTTTGATTCTGGTTGTGGTTCTCATATATGTACTGATGTGCAGGATCTGCAGAACAGCAGGACTCTGGCTTCAGGGGAGATTGATCTACGAGTTGGAAACGGAACTCCTGTTGCTGTTTTGGCCGTGGGCACTTTTGTATTAGAACTGCCCTCGGGGCATGTACTTAAACTAAATGACTGTTTATGTACCTAGTTTGACTAGGATATTATATATGTATCTTTGTTAACCCGAAATGGGTACACTTTTGTATTTAGAAACACTGGGTGTTATTTATATAAAAATGATGCAGAAATATGCACTGCAGTTGCAAATAATGGTCTTTATATTTTGAATATAAATGAATCTCCTACATATAAATTAACAAACAAAAGGCTTAAAAAGAGTGATCCAAATGATGAAACTTATATGTGGCATTGTCGTCTGGGACACATTAACAAGACTCGCATATCCACACTTTCGAAGAGTGGGTACTTGGACGGATTTGATCCAAATTCATATGACGTCTGCGAATCTTGCTTATTAGGCAAAATGCCTAAATCACCTTTTAGCGGTAAAGGTGAACGTGCCACTGAACTGTTAGCCCTCGTTCATAGTGACGTTTGTGGGCCCATGTCTAGCCAGGCTAGAGGTGGATATCGATACTTCGTAACCTTTACCGATGATGCATCACGTTACGGTTATGTGTATCTAATGACGCACAAGTCGGAAACTTTTGAGAAATTCAAAGAGTTTCGACACGAAGTTGAAAAACAAACAGGCAAGAGTATTAAGACATTACGGTCGGACCGTGGTGGCGAATACTTAAGTAATGAGTTTCAAGATTACCTGAAAGAATATGGTATTCTTTCACAGTGGACTCCTCCTGGAACACCACAATTAAATGGTGTGTCCGAACGGAGAAACCGTACCTTGTTGGACATGGTAAGGTCGATGATGAGTCGCACTGAGCTGCCAATTTCCTTCTGGGGATATGCATTAAACAGTGCAGTTCTTATTTTGAATAAGGTTCCGTCAAAGTCTGTTGAACAGACACCATATGAGATATGGACAGGTAAGAAACCGGGTTTCTCATTCCTGAAGATTTGGGGTTGCTGGGCATACGTTAAACGTTTGGAAGGTACCAAACTTGAACCCAAATCAGATAAATGCCTATTCGTTGGATATCCTAGGGAAACCAAAGGATATTACTTCTATCACCCACAAGAGAACAAAGTATTTGTTGCTCTACATGCGGTTTTCCTTGAGAAGGAATTCCTAAATGCAGTGTTTAGTGGGAAGAAAGTAGAACTCGATGAAAGTCGTAGTGATACTGTTCTTGGCAATGAATTATCAACGGAACATGAACAGTCCATCTGGGATGAGACTGAACCACAATCTTCAAATACACAAGGACCGCGTAGGTCGGAGAGAGTCAGGGTAATACCTGAGAGGTATGGATTCCTGATCTCACCTCATGTAGATATTAATCTTATTGAGGATACTGAACCGGCTACGTATGAGGAAGCGATACAAGGTATCGAATCCGCTTTATGGCAAGAAGCCATGAAGGCCGAAATGGATTCCATGTATACCAACCAAGTTTGGACACTGGTTGATGCACCAGAAGGCGTAAAGCCTATTGGATGCAAATGGGTCTTCAAGAAGAAGACTGACATGGATGGCAACGTACAAACGTACAAAGCTAGGCTTGTAGCGAAGGGATATCGTCAACGACTTGGAGTTGATTATGACGAAACCTTCTCACCCGTTGCCATGATTAAATCCATTCGGATAATGCTTGCAATAGCTGCATATTACGATTACGAAATATGGCAGATGGACGTTAAAACCGCTTTCCTTAACGGAAACCTTTCGGAGGATGTTTATATGCAACAGCCTGACGGTTTTATCGTACCTAGAGTTGCAAAAAGGTTTGTAAGTTAAATCGGTCCATTTATGGACTGAAGCAAGCATCGCGGTCATGGAACCAACGTTTTGATGAGATTATAAAAGAATATGATTTCATTCAAAACGAAGATGACCCTTGTGTATATAAGAAGGTTAGTGGGAGTGCACTGACTTTTATTGTCCTTTATGTCGACGATGTATTGCTTATCGGCAATGACATTCCCATGTTAACGTCGGTGAAAGCTTGGCTTTCATTGAAATTCTCCATGAAAGATCTGGGAGAAGCAGCTTTTATTCTAGGAATAAAGATCTACCGGGATAGATCTAGAAAGCTACTTGGACTCTCCCAGAGTACATATATTGATAAAGTGTTGAAGAGATTCAACATGGATCAGTCCAAGAGGGGACTGTTACCAATATCACATGGCGTCTATCTATCTAGGGACATGTGTCCTAAAACACAAGATGAGAGAGACAACATGAGTCGGACTCCGTTCGCCTCGGCAGTCGGATCGATCATGTATGCCATGATATGTACACGACCTGATGTGTCCCATGCTTTGAGCATGTGCAGTCGATATCAGGCCGATCCAGGTAAAGATCACTGGATGGCGGTTAAGAGTATCCTTAAGTATCTTAACAGAACTAAGGATGCTTTCTTAATCTATGGAGATGGAGAACTTGAGGTATCTGGGTATACCGATGCAAGTTTCCAAACCGACAGAGACGACTTTAAGTCGCAATCTGGGTACATATTTTGTTTGAATAACGGAGCAGTGAGCTGGAAATCTTCCAAGCAAGATACTGTTGCCGATTCAACAACTGAGCGCATGTACATAGTTCAGGTAATAGATGCTTGAGTGACTACTGGCTATAGGCCCAAGTGGGGAGATTGTTAGACATTAATGACCCATAGCGTCCTATTTTGTAAATGATATTGTATTATTGTACAAAATTAACTATGTAGTAATGAAATTGCCTTTTACCGTTTTATAATTTATTTACTTTGATATATAAATGGTAAAAGTCCCTATGATTAATTCCGGATTGAGATGATATGAGACAGTATCAATCCATAAAGGTTTAATCATTAAATATCCCTAGTCGTAGTATTATCGAGATTGGACATCGATAATGCGGAATAGACTAGTACTGCACTTGTGCGTGTTGTGAGGGCACAACAGCATAGTTCTCATATATTTGAGTATTGGATACTTATGCAAGTGCGGTAGGAGTTTGTGTTTTACCGATGGTACGGAAAAACAGCTTCGCTCTGGATAGACCCCGCGGAATCCCATTGGTAGTATGTCTGCGTGTCTATGGGAGTCCGCTTCAGGGTAGGTGCATATGGTCTTAACCTGAGACTTGCATCGCTAGTACTTGCGACAATCGGTAGACTTTAGTTTTGGTCGTCCAGGGCTTTAACAGGTTCTGTGTACACCTCTTCTAGGTTTATCGGGAATCGTAGTGTATTGGGTGTGATGTCAAGACGGAAGTATCACTTCAGACATATGGAGATGATGATCGCGCAGGATACAGAACTAGTACTCTATAATGGTTGCAACCATCGGGATAATATGACAAGGTCAGGATTATCCGATTCAAAGAGACTAGTTGCTTGATGTCCGATATATGTATCGTACGGGGCAGACACATCTCCAGCCCCAGGCCTTACATGTGATCATCCGATACTGGATCAGTATACACTATACTACGGTATACTACGCCTGTTATAGATCTTATATTCCAGTAAGAATATTTCTAGAGAATTGGGTAGGCATGGCGTTTTGCTAGAGGCTAACCTTGTCTTGTAAATCGGTAAAAACGTAGTACTTGGTACGTACGTGTTCGGATAGTTCGACAACCCGATTTACTGCCAACATATCCAGAGATCTCTTGGGTCGCTTCCCGAAGATTCACCAATGACGTATGATTCGAACTCGATTAATCTTGGATTAATTGCGGAGAGACTTTATCTTGGATAAAGTACTATACAAGAGAGAGAACGATTAATTTGGAATTAATCGTAAAATTATTATATTCGATATAATAATCGAAATTCGATTTCGACGCGAAATTAAAATTAGATTTTAATTCGGGCAAACGAGTTAATTTAGAATTAATTCGTTAGCGACGTAAATAATAATTTCGCTAGGCGCAATTATTTATTTAAATTCGATTTAATTAACGTCGCGACGAAAGTTCGGTATTTCGGAAATATCGAACCCGAACGCGTGAGTACGCGTGGGCCCACTTTCATTTGGGTTGTGTGGGGCCCACATGACACATGTCATTTTATGCATTATTTAATTGTTAATACATTGCATGGTGATAGTGTACAATACACTCAATGGTTTTGCATGGAGTTTGAGTGTTTGACACTCTAAGCCATTGCATGATTTGTGTCATAAGTTTATTATTAATAAAAATATTATGGCATAAATATAAATTGATTTTTGTAACAAAATCATAACACTCTTCCTCCCCTCTCATGACCGAAACTCACTGCAGTTTTGGCTCTCCATTTTTCTTCCATTTTCTTAAGAACTTGTGAAGAAAGTGTATAAGTTTAGAACTTTAATACACATCTTTGGCTAGCACCATCAAGGGATCATACAAAGGTGTTATGGGAAACTAATCTTTGAGCTTGGAGTGATCAACAAAGCTTGGAGCTTCTTTTTCTTACCTGGCCGAATCATCCAAAGCACAAAGGAGGTGGTTTTATTTCATCAACGCATCCGCATTCCGATCTTTGTGAGTATGATTCCGCCATACTTCATTATTGTTCATTCATTTATATATATTTGTTTGCTCTTTTGATCTTGGGACATGGATTAGAATTTCCAACACCTTGATTACTATTGTACCTTCAGACTTAGTGTATGTTTGATGAACAAGAGGATTTAAGTCTAAAGTTAGTAATCTAAATTGTCCATAGAGAGTAAACAAAAAGGGTACTTTGTTTGTGGTATATCTATAGTTGCGGTCCATTCTATACTTGTATGACGACCTTGATCCGGGATCGTTCATGTAGTGACATGGGAATGGAGGCACCTTGTATGATAAAATCATATAGGACTGGACTCGGATAAATAAGAATTTCTTATAATATCCGTTAATCGAAGAAATTCATTTTATCTAATAGATGGTCATATATGGATTCGATCTTAATCCTGAGTGTACTACGAACTCCTGCTTGACAGGTTATGTCCTTTGATTTACTATGGTGAGGTTGGTGTTGCATTCCCAGCCAATAACTACGTATTTTGGGGATATAATTTGGTATGTAGCTGCGAACGTTTTACATAGATATGGAATTCACTCCTTCTTACGAGAAGCAGATGAATATCTCTTTTAAGAGTTGATTCGGGACTTGAACAATTTGAGCGCTCAACTTTTCTATTACGAATAGAAAATATTTTATATTCAAAATTGTTATTGTTGGTTTTTATTAAGGTCCCAAGATCAAACAAGCAATGAAAACATGTGTAAATACATCGACGAAGGTAGCGGAATACTTACATCGATCGGTTAAGTCGATTTGTAGACGTTTCAAGCCAAAAACTTCACTGCCTTGGTCACGCCCACTGTGCAGATTTGCTCACTGGTTTGAGCTCATTCGGGTCTCAAAACGAAGCTCCAAACTCCGTCGGATGAGTCCCGCCTCATGGGTGAACCTCCCTAACACCTTCGCAATGTTCACAAGTGTGCTAGCACTAGATATCATCAAATGAAATCCACTCATTTGCTTCCCAAAGTCACGCCCAAACTGGTTTGAAAAACCAGTAAAAAGGCTTCAAAATGGCGTGAGAGGAGAGGAGAAATGGTGAGAGAGAAAAGGGTGAAAAAGTGTAATGACTTATTAAGCATTTTCCAAAAAATGCTTTATATATTTTCCAAGAAAATATATTAAAATCATTTACTTAATTGATTAAATTAAAATCAAAAGTAAATGTTTTTCCCTCCAAACACTATTACACCTACTTACATCAACTATTCACATGTCACTTTAATAAAGTGACTTGATGTAAGTCTTTCAATCAATCAACTCAATCACATCAATCAATCACATCACTCAAAGTGACATTTGATTTGACGCTCGATGTGACGATTGATTTGACGCTTAATGTGACTTGCGTCGCCGCACTCGAATTCAAAATACGAATGCGCTCGCAATTACACTCGGGCTCGGGTTCGTTAATTCCAAATTAACGATTTTTCCGTCGCGTCGTAATTAGATGATTACGCCTAGCGAATTCACTATTCACGTCGCCAACGAATTAATTCCAAATTAATTCGTTCGCCCGAATTAAAATCTAATTTTAATTCTGCGTCGAAATCTAATTTCGTTTAATATATCGAATATATTAGTTTACCGATTAATTCAAAATTAATCGTTATCTCTCTCTTGACGATATTTTATCCCAGATAAAATATCTCCGTAATCAATCCTAGATTAATTTTCTCTCTCTTCTATATAATCCCAGATTATAAATGAGTGCGAGTTATGCGTCATCGGTGCATTATCGGGAAGCGACCCATGAGATCCCCGGACAATTAGGCAGTAAATACGGTCGTCGGTGTGCCCGAATCACGTACGTACCAAGTACTACGTTCTACCGATTTACGAGACAAGGTCGACTCCTAGCAAAGCACCAAGTCTACCCAATTCTCCGGACATATCCTTTTAAAGAATATTAAGATCTATATCAAGCGTGGTATACAATTGTATTGTATTGTGTATATCGATCCAGTATCGGACGATCACATGTTAGGCCTGGGGCTGGAAATGTGTCTGCCCCGTACGAAACATATATCGGACATCAAGCAACTAGTCTCTTTGAATCGGGCAATACTGACCTAGTCATATTGTCCCGACGGTTGCAACCTTTTATAGAGCACTAGTTCTGTATCCTGCGTGATCATCAACTCCATATGTCTGAAGTGACACTTCCATCTTGACATCACACCCAGTGCACTACGATTCCTGATAAACCCAGAAGAGGTGAACACAGAACCAGTTTAGGTCCCCCAACCACAAAAACCAAAGTTTACCGATTGTCGCAAGTACTAGCGATGCAAGTCTCAGGTTAAGACCATATACACCTACCCTGATGCGGCCTCCCATAGACACGCAGACATACTACCAATGGGATTCCGCGGGGTCTATCCAGAGCGAAGCTGTTTCCCGTACCATCGGTGAAACACGACCTCCTATCGCACTTGCATAAGTATCCAATACTTATATATATGAGAACTATGCCGTTGTGCCCTCACAACGCACACAAGTGCAATACTAGCCTATTCCGCATTATCGATGTCCAGTCTCGATAATACTACGGCTAGGGCTATTTAATGATTTATCCTTCGTGGACTGATACTGTCTCATATCATCTCAATCCAGGAACTAATCATAGGGACCTCTCTTCATTTATATATCTATGGTGATCTAATCACAAATGATGAGAGTGCAATTTCCTTATTACATAGTTAATTTGCTACAACAACACAATGATCTGTGCAAATAGTGACGCTATGGGTCATATTATCCAACAATCTCCCACTTGGCACATAGCGAGTCACTCAAGTGTCCAACACCCGAACTATGTATGGTTCGCTCAAATTGCTGAGAAAAGGTTTTCGTCAGCGGATTTGTTTGATTATCGTTTGACGCGATTTATACGATCATCACATCGCCACGATGTATGATCCGAACGAATCAGATGATATAGAAGCATATATATGGATCGTCGATGAGACCTTTAATTCCTTAGCATGTGCTGATGCCTAGCTCAGCTGCTAACAGAACTATATCTAATCTAATTAGATTTATTTCAATCCAAAAGACTTCTATTGCTGCCTCAGCTGCAGCAATAATCCGCATTTGTTGTTTATTCGGCAACAGTTATCTTGCTTGGAAGATTTCCAGCTCACTGTCCCGGTGTTCAAACTTTATAGTACCGAAGTATTTAATTGTTTGGAAACTTGCTGTAGTGATCTCAGTCACTTCAAGTTCTCCTTCTCCATAGTTTAAGACAGCATCTTTAGTTCTCTGAGATACTAACAGATGTTCTTAATTTCAATCCAGTGACTATCACTTGGATTGACCCGATTGTGACTCCATATGCTCGAAGCGTATGAGACACCAATACAAGTACATTTTAAATGTACAATTTCTCAGAGAGTGTTAACAACTCCAAATCTATCCCAGTAGATATTTATTCCTTGAATAAAGGTTGTTACTCCCCAGAATTCTATGGAGAATTTCTATGAAAGAATATCTATGAAAGCCAAGCTTTCACCAATTGCTTTATGGGAATTTAACTGTCAGTGCGCTCCCACTAACCTCCTTATATACACAAGAATTATTTTGTTTTGAGTCAAATCATAAACCATTATGATTATTTCAAAACGACAGTTCCAAGAACTTTATGCTTGCTTCAATCCAAACATGGATTGAATAATCCGCAAACCTTGTTTGTCGGTTATACAAAATCGTCAGAATGTTATAAACATTCTCCAAAAGGTTTCCTTTTCAGGAAAGCGATTTTGATTTGTAACTGACATATTTCATAAATGAAATATACAGTTATCAACAAGCATCTTCAAAATGGATTTACCATGGCAACAAGCAAAAGGTTGAACCGTTATTAACACGATGTTGATAACGATACCTTCCGTCAAAAGCCTAGCTTTGTACGTTGGTATGTTGCCATCTATGTATGTCTTCCTTGAAGACGTTTAATGTACCAATAGGCACAATGCCTTGTGGTACAACTAGTATCCAAAATAGTTGTTATACATGGAATCCATTTCGGATTCATGGCACTTTGCCATAATAGGGAGTCGATACCTCGTATCACTTCCTCAAAATGTAGTCGGTGGATATACCTTCATAAGATTGAAATCTTTATGAGGTTAGATCAGAAACCCATACCCTAGGTTGTTTTCTGACTCTATCCGATCTACCAGTTCTTGTGTATTTGAAGATTAATGGTATAGATTCATCATTGATGAACTCTTTGTGTTCCATTACGGACTTCGTGCCTAGAACAGTATTACTCCGATTTTCATCGAGTATCACTATCCTCCCACTGAACACTGCATATCGGTATTCCTCTCAGGAAAACCGCATGGTGAGCAACAATCACATTGTTCTCATGTGAGATTTACAAGTACTATACTTAAGGTTTCCATTAGGATAACCTATATTGGCACTTATCCAATTTGGGTCTTTTAGTTTGGTATCATCCAAACGTTATGCCTGGCATACCCAAATTATCAGGAATGAGAAACCCCGTTTCTTCCCTGTTCATATCCTATATGACATCTGTCAAACAGATTTTCATGGAACCTTATTCTAAATAAGTTTTGCACTGTAAATACATATCCTGTAGAAGGAAATAGTAGCTCAGAGCGACTCGTGTGATAAACCTAATCATGTCCAACAAAATTCGGTTTTAGTTCGGACACACCGTCTAACAGACGTGTCTTGAGAGAGTCCTCATATGAAAGAATACCGTATATTTCATGTATATATGAAACTTACTGCTTAAGTATTTTCCAATACGGTCTTACCGTGGTGGAATAATACTATAGCCGATCTGTTTGTTTACTTCGTGTCGAAACTTTAAAGTTTCCGATTTGTATTCTTTAAAAGAAACACAAAACCATAACGTGATGCTACATCTGTTAAGGTCACGAAATATTCATGTTCACATCTAGCCCAGCTAGATATGGGCCCACATACTTCACCATGAATAGGGCTGACAGATCGGTTGCACTTTTACTATTACAAAGTAAATAGTGTTTTAGGTACCTTACCTAATAAACTAGATTCGCAGACCTTATTTGAATAGTAAAATCAGTCCTAGTACCCACTCTTCAAAAGTGTGGATATACAAGTCTTCTTTAATTGTATCCTAGACAACAATGCCAAAAATAAGTCTCTATTGATCAAATCAATTTGAGCTATTTATTTGTCATTTTATATGTTTGAGATTTTTCTTTATATTCAAAATATAAATTCTGTTATTTACATCTAATGTATTTTATCTCAGTATCATCTTTATATAATAAAACACTTAGTGTTCTATAATATAAAGGTTTTATCCGCAACGGATTAAACACTGATATAGAGATAATGTCTCTAGTCAAACTAGTTACATTATAACAGTTCCTAATTTAAGTACATACCCAAAGGGTAGTTCCTAAACTTAGGTATCCACGGTCGAAACAGCGACTTTCGTCCAGTTTCCGATTTGCAGAGAAATCTCGGTTTTAAAGTCAGTATCCAACTCATAACGGATTCTGAACATCATACATATATTTTATGTACCACACTAAGTATTTAAAATCCAATTTCAATACTAGTAGTGAACATAACTTTGACAAATATTTTTAAAGTTAGAGCCTCGCCCTTTCTTCAACTCCTTCGTGTCTTCCATATCCAAATGGTAGTCGCTTCGGGATATGTCAATTATTCTTTTCAATATTTCACAAACCTTTGGCCAAGCCTGGGTTTCGGAATATCGAAACGATATGCACCTTGTGCTACATGCCCAATTGCAAACTTTGACTTTTCTCCACTAGAACAGTCATATAATTCTCCAAGAATTATTAATTGCAATTTTAATACTTTTAAATCTAAAGATAGATTTATGATAAGTAGTATATTAATTAAGCATTAAAGTCATCATCACATAAATCTTCCAAAGATTTTATGCTCTACTATTTGCTTAATTATGGGCTTAGTCATAATAAGTTATTTTATCAAATAAATTAACCTATTATTAATTCCCAATTGAAAATTAAATCATTTAAAACATTAATCCCAAGGATTATATATTTTAAATATTCAACCTTTCAATTCTTTCTTGATTTTAATAGTCCAACTATTTAATCAATTTTAATAAGGTACTATTTATTATAATGATTACAATAATCCAATTATTTAATCAACTATAATTTAATATTGATTACTATAATCCAATTATAAAATCAACTATCATTTTAATTCAATTATATTGATTACTATAATCCAATTATAAAATCAACTATATATTGAATAAGTTTGTATATAGTCCAACTATATATATATTTTTAAAACAACATAAAATATTAGTCCAACTAATACTTTTGATTAATACGACGAGTAAAATATAAATGAGCGTGTTTAGCGAGTAATTGAACGATTGTTGCAAATTCAATACTTACCTCCCACTATTTTTCGTCGAGCCTCTAACCCTCTGTCGAGTACTCGGGAAACCGTGTTTCCTAGTGGGCTAGGATCCTATCAAATAACATACAACCTTGACTTTGGCCACACAAGCTGTATGCTATTTAACTAGGTAGATCTCACAGATCAATTGGATCCAATCCAATTCCTAGATCCGGTTAGGTGGACATCCAAGTCCTAAACATATTATTTACGCCAATGTATCTAATACATTTTCCTGACCATATCCTCCGAATCATCTAGGCCTTGGCTTTGGCACAACAAACCTAATGACTCTAGTTAAGCGGGGGACCCATTGACAAGGAAAGTTTCGTAATCAATGTCGTTGGACAAGAAGTGATCTTGACTTTGGCCAACAAATCACAACTTGGACAAGACACCGATGTGGAACAAAACTCTCATGATTCAAATACATCCAATTGACAAGGTCAACTTGACTTTGGCCAACAAACCAATGCCAATTGGATCTTGAACAAGAATCATTCAATGGAAGGATAATCGCTTAATATATATATAACGAGGGTTTTTCGCGTGCAAATTGGCTACCAATTTAATTACCTTTGTTAAGGTCTCATCATCATACACCCTTAAACATGCATTCTAAATACATAATAAATCGAGTATGAAAATAAATAATAATGATATGCGGATGGATACTTTACATATTGATCCTAGATCAAATCTCTCCCTTTCTCACTCAAGCTAGCACTTGTACTACTTCTACCCGTTACACTACACTTCTAAAGAAACCTCATATACATAGAGGGGAATGGGTGAGAAGAGAATACAAAGAGAATGAAGGTGAAAAGGCTGGACACGCAGGTCCAATTTAATAAATCGAATTTATTACAACAATTTCTAAAATTGCCCACCCAACTAATATCCATCCGATATACATTATTCATTCAACACAACCACGTATTCACACACATAAGCATGCTATCAATCAATCTAATCAAATTAATTAATCTGATAATTAAGTGATCATCCAATGTTCAAACAACGATTTGATTTTGTTCGAGTCAAACTCGTTTTTGCGAATAAGTACTTAAAGTACGAATTCATGAATTAATTAAACTACATCATTAAATCAAATTTAACATGCATTTAATACTAATTCACTATTCAATTCCAAATTAAATATTGCACTTTATTTAATAAACCTTTTACGATTTAAATTCCAAATTTAATCGTAACGCGTCTCAAAGACCGATTAACGTCCAACGTCAATTCAATAAAGTCCAATGGGCTTTTAATTGATTTTTAAGGCGTGGAATTTTGGTCAACTCGGGTCAAACCGATAACCAAAGTCCAATCCGGGATTTACCCCATAAGCCTATAAATCAATCTTGGCCCATTAGGCCCAATTGAACTTTAAAGGTTCATTAGTCGCATTTGGGCTTTATGGTTAAGGTTTTGGGCCCAATCGGATCCAATCCATTTGGCCTAAATCCAACTTGATAAAATCAAGCCCAATAGGCCCAAATACAACATTAAAGTCCAATTTCCAAAATTAGGCCCAATTAATTAAATTACCAAATTCCAAATTCGCAATTTAATTACCTAAAGTGTATATCATGATTAATAACTAAATCAACATTTCCAAAACACTAAATTAGTCCAATTAATCATACTCAATTCATTATCATATGTCCAACACACAAAATGAAAAATCAAACCCATTTACATGCTTCTTTAGTCTCGGCCAAAAGAGGGATTTTGTGTCCGATTCGGTTTCAATCCAATCGAATCCATAATCAACATTAAATCACCATCCAATTTGATTTCATACACATCCAATATCACAAAATCAAAATTACCAAGACATTAGGGCACTAACACCAATTCGGCCAAGGTAAGGTTTGGGGATTTTTGTCCAATTCGAAATCTAATCCAATTCGATTCAAAATAACGTCAACCTAATCGATTCTAACTCATCAAATGAATAAAAATCAAAAATCAAGATCCCAAAATACATATACATTCGGCCATGATGTCCATTTTGGGGAAAATAATTCCAAATCATTTTTCGTCAAATTAGTCCAACCAAAATGAAATTAAACATGTTATAAGCATACTCAAACAATCAATTTATTCAAATCATGCTCAAATCACATTTACCCAAATTTTAAGCCCTACAAATTTCATGCTTGAACCTAAGCTCTTGATGCCATTGTTGGTTTTTATTAAGGTCCCAAGATCAAACAAGCAATGAAAACATGTGTAAATACATCGACGAAGGTAGCGGAATACTTACATCGATCGGTTAAGTCGATTTGTAGACGTTTCAAGCCAAAAACTTCACTGCCTTGGTCACGCCCACTGTCCAGATTTGCTCACTGGTTTGAGCTCATTCGGGTCTCAAAACGAAGCTCCAAACTCCGTCGGATGAGTCCCGCCTCATAGGTGAACCTCCCTAACACCTTCGCAATGTTCACAAGTGTGCTAGCACTAGATATCATCAAATGAAATCCACTCATTTGTTTCCCAAAGTCACGCCCAAACTGGTTTGAAAAACCAGTAAAAAGGCTTCAAAATGGCGTGAGAGGAGAGGAGAAATGGTGAGAGAGAAAAGGGTGAAAAAGTGTAATGACTTATTAAAGCATTTTCCAAAAAATGCTTTATATATTTTCCAAGAAAATATATTAAAACCATTTACTTAATTGATTAAATTAAAATCAAAAGTAAATGTTTTTCCCTCCAAACACTATTACACTTACTTACATCAACTATTCACATGTCACTTAATAAAGTGACTTGATGTAAGTCTTTCAATCAATCAACTCAATCACATCAATCAATCACATCACTCAAAGTGACATTTGATTTGACGCTTGATGTGACGATTGATTTGACGCTTAATGTGACTTGCGTCGCCGCACTCGAATTCAAAATACGAATGCGCTCGCAATTACACTCGGGCTCGAGTTCGTTAATTCCAAATTAACGATTTTTTCGTCGCGTCGTAATTAGATGATTACGCCTAGCGAATTCACTATTCACGTCGCCAACGAATTAATTCCAAATTAATTCGTTCGCCCGAATTAAAATCTAATTTTAATTCTGCGTCGAAATCTAATTTCGTTTAATATATCGAATATATTAGTTTACCGATTAATTCCAAATTAATCGTTATCTCTCTCTTGACGATATTTTATCCCAGATAAAATATCTCTGTAATCAATCATAGATTAATTTTCTCTCTCTTCTATATAATCCCAGATTATAAATGAGTGCGAGTTATGCGTCATCGGTGCATTATCGGGAAGCGACCCATGAGATCCCCGGACAATTAGGCAGTAAATATGGTCGTCGGTGTGCCCGAATCACGTACGTACCAAGTACTACGTTCTACCGATTTACGAGACAAGGTCGACTCCTAGCAAAGCACCAAGTCTACCCAATTCTCCGGACATATCCTTTTAAAGAATATTAAGATCTATATCAAGCGTAGTATACAATTGTATTGTATTGTGTATATCGATCCAGTATCGGACGATCACATGTTAGGCCTGGGGATGTAAATGTGTCTGCCCCGTACGAAACATATATCGTACATCAAGCAACTAGTCTCTTTGAATCGGGCAATACTGACCTAGTCATATTGTCCCGACGGTTGCAACCTTATATAGAGCACTAGTTCTGTATCCTGCGTGATCATCAACTCCATATGTCTGAAGTGACACTTCCATCTTGACATCACACCCAGTGCACTACGATTCCTAAACCCAGAAGAGGTGAACACAGAACCAGTTTAGGTCCCCCAACCACCAAAACCAAAGTTTACCGATTGTCGCAAGTACTAGCGATGCAAGTCTCAGGTTAAGACCATATACACCTACCCTGATGCGGCCTCCCATAGACACGCAGACATACTACCAATGGGATTCCGCGGGGTCTATCCAGAGCGAAGCTGTTTCCCGTACCATCGGTGAAACACGACCTCATATCGCACTTGCATAAGTATCCAATACTTATATATATGAGAACTATGCCGTTGTGCCCTCACAACGCACACAAGTGCAATACTAGCCTATTCCGCATTATCGATGTCCAGTCTCGATAATACTACGGCTAGGGATATTTAATTATTAATCCTTCGTGGACTGATACTGTCTCATATCATCTCAATCCAGGAACAAATCATAGGGACCTCTCTTCATTTATATATCTATGGTGATCTAATCACAAATGATGAGAGTGCAATTTCCTTATTACATAGTTAATTTGCTACAACAACACAATGATCTGTGCAAATAGTGACGCTATGGGTCATATTATCCAACAGTTATGAATTAATTGTTCATTATAGAATTAATGGTGCTTAAGAGACAAAATATTTAGAGGGGTTTTAACGGATTTATGACCCGGCTCTATTATGAGATATTCGTGAAAGGCTAATCCATATGTAATGACTATATCGATGGACACCGAAAATGTTCGATTTATTTAATCCATACGTACGGTTATGGGAGTTCAACTTCGAGTTTTTAGTGGAATAACGCGGAGTTAATAATTCGTAATATTTGATTAAAGAGTTTAATTAATATTTCGAAATTATTGGAGCTCGGACTGTAGGTCCATTTGGTCCCCGTGCTAGCTCGATTAACTGTAGCAAACATAATATAACTAGATTGTCTAATTATATACTCACATTATATTGTTGGGATTTATGTCCTAGAGCTTCATGTATTGTAAATGGAATTGATTATTGTAATAATAATAAATGCATTATTCTTTTTATCAAAGTTGTTTGATTTATATCGCATATTGTCCAATTGTCTTGTTTACCTTGATTACTATTGTACCTTCAGACTGAGTGTATGTTTGATGCACAAGAGGATTTAAGTCTAAAGTTAGTAATCTAAATAGTCCATAGAGAGCAAACAAAGAGGGTACTTTATTTGTGGTATATCTATAACTGCGGTCCATTCTATACTTGTATGACGACCTTGATCCGGGATCGTTCATGTAGTGACATGGGAATGGAGGTACCTTGTATGATAAAATCATATAGGACTGGACTCGGATAAATATGAATTTCTTTAATATACGTTAATCGAAGAAATTCATTTTATCTAATAGATGGTCATATATGGATTCGATCTTAATCCTGAGTGTACTACGAACTCCTGCATGACAGGTTATGTCCTTTGATTTACTATGGTGAGGTTGGTGTTGCATTCCAGCCAATAACTACGTATTTGGGGATATGATTTGGTATGTAGCTGGAAACGTTTTACATAGATATGGAATTCACTCATTCTTACGAGAAGCAGATGAATATCTCTTTTGAGAGTTGATTCGGGACTTGAACAATTTGAGCGCTCAACTTTTCTATTACGAATAGAAAATATTTTATATTCATAATTGTTATGAATTAATTGTTCATTATAGAATTAATGGTGCTTAAGAGACAAAATATTTAGAGGGGTTTTAACGAATTTATGACCCGGCTCTATTTGTGAGATATTCGTGAAGGGCTAATCCTTATGTAATGACTATATCGATGGACACCGAAAATGTTCGATTTATTTAATCCATCTACGGTAACGGGAGTTCAACTTCGAGTTTTTAGTGGAATAACGCGGAGTTAATAATTCATAATATTTGATTAAAGAGTTTAATTAATATTTCGGAATTATTGAAGCTCGGAACTGTAGGTCCATTTGGTCCCCGTGCTAGCTCGATTAACTGTAGCAAACCTAATATAACTAGATTGTCTAATTATATGCTCACATTTTATTTATTTTTATATTATTAATAAGATTAATAATATTTATTGTCACAAATGAAAACTATGTTAAATTATTTTAACTTAATGTTTTCTAGAATTCTTTGATTATGAGATAATCATGTCTTGATTATGAGATAATCAAGTTAGTAATAATTATGAGATAATTACTACAACATAATTGAAGGTAAATAAATCATTAATAATATATTGATTTTTATTTACCATTGGAGACAAAGCCATATGGCTTACCATGTCATCCAAGCAATTATGTCTATTAGGTGGCTTGGATACACCTAATAGATTTGTCATTAGCTAATGCATTTTATGCTTTAGTATGGCCTTCACATTCATATATTTGCCATTGAAAGAAAGCATTGAATGCTTAATGTCAAAGTTATTGTCTTTAGCTTTACATTTCCTATGCTTTGGTATGGCATTCACATTTTTGTGTTGGCCATTGCAAGAAAGCATTAGATGCTTAATGACAAAGTTAGTTGGCTTGTGTAAGAGAATATAATCTCTACCATTTCTCTCACTTCCTAAGGTTAACACTTTGCATTCATTCATAAAATTGTTGTGAGAAAAATTTGAGGGAAAAGAGAGAAGAACTTCGAATATTCACAAGTCTTGTGAGAGTATTTGAAATTCCAAAAGGCCAAACACCATTGTGACATCCTAAATCTCTAAATAGTTTATAAGTTTTATCTTTGTGAGTGAAGCCCACACTTCGGTTTGTTGGTTTCGAGTCATAGTTCCGAAGATCGAGTGGTTGATCTAATTGTTGGACACTAAAGGATTGATCTTGGCTAATACAACAAAAGGAGAAGGCAAAGAAAATTTTGAAGATCCATACCGGACCCGGTGCCACCACAAGAAACTTCCGCCGCTCTAAGGAAAGTTGTTTCCTACAATTGGCATCGAGAGCTTAAGGTTGAAAAGTTTTCTTAACCCTTTTCTCTTTTTAAGTTTAAGTTTTAATAATTTATATTAGATATAAATTATTAATAAGCATGTTGTGATGAGTAGGCACAATTAGATTCATGAGATGAATGATTTTTAATGTTCATGTGATGAATGTTTACTTTGATTCATGTGATGAATGTATTGCGTTGATCGTTATTTTTTCCGGCTCTTATTTTTAGTATTGAAAATGTAAGACCATAAGGTCATATTCTTTCAAGTGTTGTAAGTTCATTTCTTTTGTAATAAGTCCATTTTGGAACTCAATTTGTAACTTGGAGGAGCCGATGCCACAAAGGACTCATTACGAACCTATTCCGCGAAGAACTCAACATACCATGGAGCAAGATTTGAAGACCAAGGGATGCCTTGGATTTATTGTACTAATTAGATTAGTATTTTTTTTAAAACAAAATAAGAGCCTGTTAATGCAATTTTTGTATGTATGTGAAACTTCATTCCGTTATGAGTCCGTAGAAAAAAAAGGGACCAAAACATACTCCGGAAGCTCCCGAACGGAGTAAATGAAGTTTTAGTGTTTTAACACCAGACTGATTTCGTTCGAACTCCAGTCAAACGAAACTCAAACGTTTTGCTACTACCTGGAAAAAGTTCGAATGCACAGAGAACGCTACGCGAACGTTTTCAGCCCAGACCTGGGCATATATATGTTTTAAATTTTTATTAACATGCCATATAGCCTAGGGTGCCTACTCTTGCATTTTCACATGCCATAACATGTAGAAATGCATGATATTCAAGTTATAAAATATGATTTTATGTAAATTTAAAAGTTAAATTAGAATATAAGATGCATGTAAATGAATTAATAAGATTAATTAGTTTAAAGGTTTGAAAATTACGAATTCAAGTTTAAGAACAAATGGACATTATGAGTACATTATTTTCCTTGGTATATTGGATAGAAACCCGGATATAAATTCCATAGCCGCTTCCGAATGGACGGTAATTTGGTTTGCACTCGGGATACAATTCCACGTACCTTTGGAGTAAATAACGTACTATTATCTATTAAATGGTTTAATGACACATAGTCCATTAGTTGAATTCTAAAATTTTAAAACCTATAAGTGAACTAATATTTTAATTGTTAAAATTAATTAGATCACTTAAGAAACTTGATTAAATTAGTTTAATTAAGTTAATGATTAGTAGAGACTAATAAGTATTAGTGAATAAAATTTTAAGTGTTAAAATTGGTTAGATCACTAATAATCCACTAGTATTAATTAAGATATGTTTTAGCCGAGCATAATCTTAATACATTAGAAACTAGTGAGATAGAAACCTTAAACTTCAAAATAGTGAGTAGGAGAGAGATATACCACAATATATCCCGCGATCTCCATTGTTATCCAAAAACGTGAGATTCAATAGGCGCCTCAAGACGGCTTTGCTTTCGTCCCCCTACGGATGGTGTCCTTATTGGGTCAATATCAAGTTTGGATTCCGAAAGGATAGAGACTCTAGATGTATTTGGTGATTTGACCTACCCTACGGCGGCACTTCACTAGTTAAGTCCAAGGGTTCCGAAATAATTGGTCACACTCACAAAGGAATGGTTAAGTTGTTAATCAAAGCTTCCTTGATCAAAATAACGATAGTTGATTAATATAAGAATAAGAGTTATTTCAGATTTATTATTCAATTGAGAATGTCTCAATCTATCATGCGAATACTTGACATACCCTATGGCGGCACTTATTTGTGGGATGATAGATAATCGTGGCATAGTAATTCTTTTAGGTTTCTAATTCATTATACATTGATCATGCATCATGTTTAATTTTATGCCTAAATGTTTGACAATTTTAATATGCGACGAATGATATTGAATGTGCGTTTATTATTTTTCAAGCCATGGCATCTGCAATAATCTCCATTATCAAACAAAAAGAAAAATTAACCGGGGATGATATTATGTAAATGGAAAAGTGACATGAATGCTATCTTGGTCTGTGAAGACCTTAAATTTGTCCTAATGGAGGAATGTCCTCCTGAGCCAGCACTTAATGTTGGCAGCAGAGCTGCACGTAATGCCTATAATAATTGGATTAAAGCTAATGAGAAAGCCCATAGCTATTTGATAGCATCCATGTCTGAGGTTCTTGCTGCACAGCATGAGCCTATGGCGACAGCATCAATGATTATGCAGTCATTACAGAACATGTTTGGGCAACCTTCAGACCAGCAACAACATGAGGCAATTTCCTCTGTATTGACCGCTAGAATGAAGGAAGGCACATCAGTCTGAGACCATGTGTTAAGGATGATGGCTCATCTTAATATGGTTGAAACCCATGGTCCACTTATTAATGTACAAAGCTAGGTGACAATGATTATGGAAACCCTTCCGAAGAGTTTCATGCAGTTTAAGAGCAACTGTTATATGAACAAGTTGACTTTCACATTGACTGAACTGCTGAATGAGCTCACCAATTATGAGTCTGTTATGAACGGTCCTCGTAGGCCCAATGCCGAGGCAAATGTTGCCGAAATCTCTAAATCTGCAAGAAGAAGAAGAAAGGCATTGGAAGGCAAAGGCAAAAATAATGAAAAAGAAGAACAAAAAAAGCTCTAAAAGAACCAATGTCAAAGGAAAATGTTTCCATTGTGAACAACAAGGGCATTGGAAAAGGAATTGTCCTAAATACCTTGCAGAGCTTAAAGAGAAGAAGAATATAGGTAAATATGATTTACTTGTCATTGAGACTCTTTTGGTGGAGGATGATAAATCCATATGGATTGTTGATTCTGGTGCCACTAACCATGTTTTTGTTCTTTGCAGCTACTTGACTCATGGAGGGACCTTACTAAAGGTAGCTTTACCATGAGAGTTGGGACAAGGGATGTTATTTCAGCAAGAGTAGTGGGAGTTTCAAATTTGAATTTTAATAAAATTTATTTATGTTTGAATGGTGTGCTATATATTCCTGGTTTTCGCAGGAATTTGATTTCTGTAACAAAACTTATGGAATGTGGTTTTTCTGTTTCATTTAATAATAAGTCAGTTATTATTAGTAGAAATGGATTAAATATATGCACGGGAAACTCCGAAAATAATCTATATGTATTAAGGCCGTTAATGCATGAATCACTGCTTAATACTGAAATGTTTAAGATTGAAAGATCTAAAACTAAACGGCAAAAGATTTCTCATGATGATACCTATTTATGGCACCTTAGACTTGGTCATATTAACCTTGACCGGATAGATAGACTAATTAAGAACGGAGTTTTAAATCAGTTAAAACTTGGTACTTTACCTGTCTGTGAATCCTGTCTAGAAGGCAAAATGACCAAGAGACCTTTTACTGGAAAAGGGATAAGAGCCAAAGAAACTCTTGAGCTAATACATTCGGATGTTTGTGGACCGATGAATGTAAAAGCCCGAGGTGGTTTTGAATACTTCGTCACTTTCATTGACGATTATTCCAGATATGGGTATGTTTACCTAATGTAGCACAAGTCAGATACATTTGAAAAGTTCAAAGAGTATCATGCTGAGGTTGAGAACCAATTAGGTAAAAGCATCAAAATTCTACGATCAGATCGTGGAGGAGAATACCTTGATAGAGATTTTAAGGAATTCTTAGTCGAGCATGGAATTGTTTCACAGCTCACAGCACCTGGAACACCACAGCAAAATGGTGTTGCAGAAAGGAGAAATGGAACCCTACTAGACATGATAAGATCAATGTTTAGTTATAGCAATCTACCTAGTTCATTCTGGGGGTATGTATTGCAAACTGCAATGTATATCCTGAATGTAGTTCCTTCTAAGTCCGTTTCTAAAACTCCCTTAGAGTTGTGGAATGGTCATAAAGCTAGTTTACGACATTTCCGCATATGGGGGTGTCCAGCACATGTGCTAAAGAACAAGACTACTAAGTTGGAACCATGTTCACAGATGTGCCTATTTGTAGGCTATCCTAAGGAAACTAGGGGTGGATTCTTTTATAGTCCAGAAGATAATAAGTATTTGTGTTGACAAATGCTATATTTCTTGAGGATGACTATATGAGAGAGTTCAAACCTCGAAGTAAAGTGTTACTTGAGGAGTTACTTACTGGTACGACCAGTACATCATTATCAAATGTTGACAAAGACATAACACCTTCTACATCTGAAAGTCAGATGTAAGTTTATCAGGATACCATACCACCTAAGCGTAGTGGGAGGGTTGTAAGACAACCTAAATGCTATCTAGGAAATAGTGAGGTACAAGTTGTTGCATCTTGTGATGGTATAGATGATCCATTGACCTATCGTAGTGGAATGGATGATACTGATAAAGAAGAATGGCTCAAAGCCATGAAACTTGAGATGGAGTCCATGTATTCTAACTCGGTCTGGGAACTTGTAGCCCAACCTAATGGAGTAAAACCCATAGGTTGTAAATGGTTCTACAAGAGAAAAAGAGGAATAGATGGGAAAGTACAGACTTTCAAGGCTAGGCTAGTGGCAAAGGGTTATACCCAAAAAGAGGGAGTTGACTATGAAGAAACTTTCTCGCCAGTAGCCATGCTTAAATCCATCAGGATTATTCTTTCCATTGCCGCATATTATGACTATGAGATTTGGAAAATGGATGTCAAGACTGCATTCTTGAATGGTAATATTGATGAGAGTATCTATATGGTACAACCAGAAGGGTTCATTACCCAAGGTCAAGAGCAAAAAGTTTGCAAGTTGCAAAGGTCCATTTATGGACTTAAGCAAGCATCTAGATCTTGGAACATAAGGTTTGATACTACGATCAAGTCTTATATCTTTGAGCAGAACATTGATGAGCCTTGTGTCTACAAGCGCATCATTGATGGGAAGGTGGTTTTCCTTGTGTTATACGTTGATGATATTTTACTCATTGGGAATGATGTAAAGATATTATCGGACGTGAAAATCTGGCTAGCTAACCAATTCCAAATGAAAGATTTGGGAGAGGCAAGTTATGTACTTGGGATTCAGATCATTCGGGATCGCAAGAAACGACTGTTAGCAATGTCTCAAGCAACCTATATCGACAAGATTCTTGTGCGATTTGGTATGCAGAATTCCAAGAAAGGTAATTTACCTTTCAGACATGGGATTCATTTGTCTAAGGAACAGTCTCCTAAGACACCTCAAGGAATTGAGGAGATGAGACATATACCATATGTTTCTGCAGTTGGAAGTCTTATGTATGCTATGTATGCACGAGACAAGACATCTGTTTTGCAGTGGGAGTAGTCAGTAGGTTTCAATCCAACTCAGGATTAGATCATTGGGTAGCTGTGAAACATATTCTCAAGTATCTTCGGAGAACGAGAAATTATATGCTAGTATATACAAGTCATGATATGATTCTGAGAGGATATACTGACGTTGATTTTCAGACGGATGTCGATTCTAGGAAATCAACATCTGGATCAGTGTTCACCATAGGTGGTGGGGCTATAGTATGGAGGAGCATTAAGCAATCTTGTATTGCTGACTCCACCATGGAGGCTGAATATGTAGCAGCTTGTGAAGCAGCTAAGGAAGCAGTCTGGCTCCGTAAGTTCTTGGCAGATCTGGAAGTTATTCCAGATATGGATAAACCAATCACACTTTATTGTGATAATAGTGGCGCAGTGGCGAACTCCAAAGAACCAAGAAGCCATAAGAGGGGTAAGCATATTGAGAGGAAATATCACCTCATCAGGGAGATAGTGCAGATAGGAGATGTCGCTGTCACGCAGATTCCATCCGCAGACAACCTGGCTGATCCATTTACAAAAACCTTATCGGCTAAAGTATTTGAAGGTCACCTAAATGGTTTAGGATTACATGACATGTCCCATTTGCTCTAGTCCAAGTGGGAGATTGTTGGGATTTATGTCCTAGAGCTTCATGTATTGTAAATGGAATTGATTATTGTAATAATAATAAATGCATTATTCTTTTTATCAAAGTTATTTGATTTATATCGCATATTGTCCAATTGTCTTGTTTACCTTGATTACTATTGTACCTTCAGACTTAGTGTATGTTTGATGCACAAGAGGATTTAAGTCTAAAGTTAGTAATCTAAATAGTCCATAGAGAGCAAACAAATAGGGTACTTTGTTTGTGGTATATCTATAGCTGCGGTCCATTCTATACTTGTATGACGACCTTGATCCGGGATCGTTCATGTAGTGACATGGGAATGGAGGCACCTTGTATGATAAAATCATATAGGACCGGACTCGGATAAATACGAATTTCTTTTAATATCCGTTAATCGAAGAAATTCATTTTATCTATTAGATGGTCATATATGGATTTGATCTTAATCCTAAGTGTACTACGAACTCCTGCATGACAGGTTATGTCCTTTGATTTACTATGGTGAGGTTGGTGTTGCATTCCCAGCCAATAACTACGTATTTTGGGGATATGATTTGGTATGTAACTGGGAACGTTTTACATAGATATGGAATTCACTCCTTCTTACGAGAAGCCGATGAATATCTCTTTTAAGAGTTGATTCGGGACTTGAACAATTTGAGCGCTCAACTTTTCTATTACGAATAGAAAATATTTTATATTCATAATTGTTATGAATTAATTGTTCATTATAGAATTAATGGTGCTTAAGAGACAAAATATTTAGAGGGCTTTTAACGGATTTATGACCCGGCTCTATTTTGAGATATTCGTGAAGGGCTAATCCATATGTAATGACTATATCGATGGACACCGAAAATGTTCGATTTATTTAATCTATCTACGGTAACAGGAGTTCAACTTTGAGTTTTTAGTGGAATAACGCGGAGTTAATAATTCGTAATATTTGATTAAAGAGTTTAATTAATATTTCGGAATTATTGGAGCTCAGAACTGTAGGTCCATTTGGTCCCCGTGCTAGCTCGATTAACTGTAGCAAACCTAATATAACTAGATTGTCTAATTATATGCTCACATTATATTGTTGGGATTTATGTCTTAGAGCTTCATGTATTGTAAATGGAATTTATTATTGTAATAATAATAAATACATTATTCTTTTTATCAAAGTTGTTTGATTTATATCGCATATTGTCCAATTGTCTTGTTTACCTTTATTACTATTGTACCTTCAGACTTAGTGTATGTTTGATGCACAAGAGGATTTAAGTCTAAATTTAGTAATCTAAATAGTCCATAGAGAGCAAACAAAGAGGGTATTTTGTTTGTGGTATATCTATAGCTGCGGTCCATTCTATACTTGTATGAAGACCTTCATCCGGGATCGTTCATGTAGTGACATGGGAATAGAGGCACCTTGTATGATAAAATCATATAGGACTGGGTTCGGATAAATACGAATTTCTTTTAATATCCGTTAATCGAAGAAATGCATTTTATCTAATAGATGGTCATATATGTATTTGATCTTAATCCTGAGTGTACTACGAACTCTGCATGACATGTTATGTCCTTTCATTTACTATGGTGAGGTTGGTGTTGCATTCCCAGCCAATAACTACGTATTTTGGGGATATGATTTGGTATGTAGCTGGGAACGTTTTACATAGATATGGAATTCACTCCTTCTTACGAGAAGCAGATGAATATCTCTTTTAAGAGTTGATTCGGGACTTGAACAATTTGAGCGCTCAACTTTTCTATTACGAATAGAAAATATTTTATATTCAAAATTGTTATGAATTAATTGTTCATTATAGAATTAATGGTGCTTAAGAGACAAAATATTTAGAGGGGTTTTAACGGATTTATGACCCGGCTCTATTTATGAGATATTCGTGAAAGGCTAATCCATATGTAATGACTATATCGATGGACACCGAAAATGTTCGATTTATTTAATCCATCTACGGTAACGGGAGTTCAACTTCGAGTTTTTAGTGAAATAACGCGGAGTTAATAATTCGTAATATTTGATTATAGAGTTTAATTAATATTTCGGAATTATTGGAGCTCGGAACTGTAGGTCCATTTGGTCCCCGTGCTAGCTCGATTAACTGTAGCAAACCTAATATAACTAGATTGTCTAATTATATGCTCACATTATATTTATTTATATATTATTAATAAGATTAATAATATTTATTGTCACAAATGAAAACTATGTTAAATTAGTTTAACTTAATGTTTTCTAGAATTCTTTGATTATGAGATAATCAAATCTTGATTATGAGATAATCAAGTTAGTAATAATTATGAGATAATTACTACAACATAATTGAAGGTAAATAAATCATTATTAATATATTGATTTTTATTTACCATTGGAGACAAAGCCATATGGCTTACCATGTCATCCAAGCAAGTATGTCTATTAGGTGGCTTGGATACACCTAATAGATTTGTCATTAGCTAATGCATTTTATGCTTTAGTATGGCCTTCACATTCATGTGTTTGCCATTGAAAGAAAGCATTGAATGCTTAATGACAAAGCCATTGTCTTTAGCTTTACATTTCTTATGCTTTGGTATGGCATTCACATTTTTGTGTTGGCCATTGCAAGAAAGCATTAGATGCTTAATGACAAGGTTAGTTGGCTTGTGTAAGAGAATATAATCTCTACCATTTCTCTCACTTCCTAAGGTTAACACTTTGCATTCATTAATAAAATTGTTGTGAGAAAAATTTCAGAGAAAAGAGAGAAGAACTTCAAATATTCACAAGTATTGTGAGAGTATTTGAAATTCCGAAAGGCCAGACACCATTGTGACATCCTAAATCTCTAAATATTTTATAGGTTTAATCTTTGTGAGTGAATCCCAGACTTCGGTTTGTTGGTTTCGAGTCATAGTTCGGAAGATCGAGCGGTTTATCTAAGTGTTGGACACTAAAGGATTGATCTTAGCTAATACAACAAAGGGAGAAGGCAAAGAAAATTTTGAAGATCCATACCGGACCCGGTTCCACCACAAGAAACTTCTGCCTCGCTAAGGAAAGTCGTTTCCTACAATTGTTCCTATTGGTACTATATCAATCTTCAAGGAAGACATACATGGAAGGCAACATACCAACGTACTAAGCTAGGCTTGTAGCGAAAAGGTATCGTTATCAACATTGTGTCGATTATGACGAAATCTTTTACCTTTTGTCATGGTTAAATCCATTTGGACAATGCTTGCTAATGCTGCATGTTTCATTAATGAAATATGGCAGCTAAATGCCAAAACTGCTTTCCTTAACGGAAACCTATTGGAGGATGTTTACAACATCCTGACGGTTTTGTCGTACCAAAACGAGCAAACAAGGTTTGTGAGTTAATTCGATCCATGGATGGATTAAAGCAAGCATAGCGTTCTTGGAATTATCGTTTTGATGTAATTATAATGGTATATGATTTAATTCAAAACGAAAATGATTCATGTGTATATAAGAAGGTTAGTGTTAGCGCACTGACAGTGAATATCCTGTATAAATAATGATGATATATCATTTCTTGGAAATGATATTCCCATAATACAATCGGTGAAAGCTTGGTTTTCATGAAAAATTCTCCGTAGAATTCTTGGGAGAAACAACATTTTTTTATAGGAATAAAGATCTATTGGGATAGATTTACAGTTGTTAATATTCTCCGAGAACTCATACATTGAAATAAATGTACGCGACCTGGTGCCTCATATGCTTTGAGCATATGGAATCACAATCAGGCCAATCCAAGTGATAGTCATTGGATTGATCTTAAGAACATCCTTAAGTATCTTAGTGAACTAAGGATGCTTTCTTATACTATGGAGAATGAGAACTTGAAGTGACTGGGTTCACTGCTGCAAGTTTCCAAACCGATAAAAATGACTGTAAGTCACAACAAAGGTACTATACAGTTTGAATAACGTAACAATGAGCTGGAAATCTTCCAAGCAAGATACTGTTACCAAATAAACAACAAAAGTGGATTATTGCTGCAGCTGAGGCAGCAAAATAAGCCTTTTGGGTCGATAATAATCCTAATCAGATTAGGAGTACTTCTGTTAGCAGCTGAGCTAGGCTTCAGCACAGACTAAAGAATTAATGGTCTCATCAACGATTCAGATAAATACTTCAAATATTCATATTATTCGTTCGGATCATAAATCGTGGCGATGTGATGATCGAATAAATCGCATCAAATGATAATCATGCAAATCTGCTGACGAAAGCATTTAACTCAGCAGAAGTTTGAGCGAACTGTACATAGTTTGGGTGTAGGAAACTTGAGTGATTGGCTATAGGCCATGTGGGAGATTGTTGGACAGTTATGGCCAATAGTATCACTATTTGTACAGATCATGGTGTTGTTGTACAAATTAACTATGTGACAAAGGAAATTGCTCTTCTATCATTTGTAATTAGATTACCAAGATGTATAAATGATAGAAGGTCCATATGATTAGTTCCGGATTGAGATGATATGAGACAACATCAATCCACGAAGGTTTAATCATTAAATATCCCTAGTCATAATATTATCGAAATTGGACATCGATAATGTGGAATAGACTAGTATTACACTTGTGCGCGTTGTGGGAGCATAACGGCATAGTTCTCATATATTTGGGTATATGATACTCATGCAAGTGTAGTAGGAGGTTGTGTTTTACCGATGGTACGGAAAACAGCTTCGCTCTGGATAGACCCCTCAGAATTCCATTGGTAGTATGACTATGTGTCTATGGAAGTCCGAATCAGGGTAGGTGTATTTGGTCTTAACCTGAGACTTGCACCGCTAATACTTGCGACAATCAATATGCTTTTGTTTTGGTCGTCCAGGGCTTTAACAGGTTCTGTGTACGCCTCTTCTGGGTATATTGAGAATCGTAGTGTATTGGGTATGATGTCAAGACGGAAGTATCACTCCAGTCATAGTGGAGATGATGATCACGTAGGATACGGAACTGGTGCTCTTATATGCTGCAGCTATCGGGATATTATGACTAGGTCATGTTTATCCGATTATAGAGACTAGTTACCAGAGATCCGATATGTGCTTCGTACGGGGTAGACACAATTCCAGCCTCCGGCCTAGCATGTGACATCTGATACTGGATAACGAAATACGCAATACTACGTATATTACGCCTGATATAGATCACATATTCCAGTAAGAATATTTCTGGAGAATTGGGTAGGCATGATGCTTTGCTAGAAGCCAACCATGTCTTGTAAATCGGTAAAAACGTAGTACTAGGTACTTACGTGTTCGAATAGTCCGACGACCAGATTTACTGCCAACATATCCGGGGATCTCATAGGTCGCTTCCCGAAGATTCACCGATGACGTATGACTTGCACTTTATTAATCTGGGATTAATTAGATGAGAGAGAAAATTAATATGGGATTAATTACGGAGATATTTTATTTGGGATAAAATACTAATTAAAGAGAGAGAACCATTAATTTGGAATTAATCGATAAAATAATATATTCGATATATTATACGAATTGGATTTCGACGCGGAATTAAAATTGGATTTAATTCGGGCAAACGAGTTAATTTAGAATTAATTCGTTAGCGACGTGAATAGTGGTTTTGCTAGGCATAATTATTTAATTACGTCGCAACAGAAAAATTCGTTAATTTGGAATTAGCGAACCCGAGCCCGGGAGTGTTTGCGGGTGCACTCGCATTGCGAATTTAAGTGCGGCCCATAAGTCACATCAAGCGTCAAATCACTAGTCACATCAAGCGCCAAATCACTTGTCACTTTGAGTGATGTGATGTCTAGTCACTTTTGATGTGAATAGTTGGTGTGGTAGTTGGATAGCATTAATTATTTTTGGCCTTGACTTTTTGAAAGTGTAAAATGTGTATTAGATACACAAATCTCCAACAACCAAAAAACACTTTACACATTTTTTTCTCACCTCTCTTCCCTCTCACGGCCTTGGGCCTTTTCTTCTTCCAATTTTCTGGTTTTGCCGAGAATGAATGAGAAGCTAAGGGAAATTTTGCGGCAAAATTTCCGAAGTGCTAGCACGCTTTAGGAGTCGTATGATGGTGATAGGGAAACCCACCCGTAGGCATGGAATACACATCACAAGCTTGGAGCTTGGTGGACCACCATGGCCGAAAATGGAGGAGCTAAAATGGAGCAGAAAGCCGAGAGCCACATGGATGAAAAAGCTTGAAGTTTTGTTGTTCCTCGCGTCGCCACAACCGATCGTGTAAGTATGATTCCGCCATGCTTTTACGAGTATTCACATATATGTTTCATTGCTTGAAATTTGATCATTGGGACCTTAGAGAAACCCAACAGCGTGTGTAAGCACTGGTCATTGTCACGCACAAAGTTGGTGATACGAGGCTTGATTTGTTTTGTTTTCAATCCATAATTTTTGGGGAACACATAGGTTGTTTTGGGGCTGTGTTGAGGCTGTTTTTAAGTGTAAAACTATATTTGAAACATAGCAGCTGTTCACGCATTTAAATGGCTATTTTGGCCGCGTGTTGGGCGCGTATTGGGTGCAAAATAGTCTAGTTTTGTGCCACTGTTCGGGGGCTGAAATTTTGTTCAAAACAGAAGAAAAAATTCAAGCTTGGTGTTGGTAAAATTCATTCTTTTGGCGAGAAGGCCAGAAAATTTTTTCAAGTCTGATCCAGGTGCCTAACGTGTTTCCGCTGCGCTAGGAAAGTGGTTCTGATATGTGTACCATAAGGATTTTAGGTATCTATGTGAGTAAAGTCACAATTCTTTAGACTTTGGCACCAAAGCCGATCACCTAAGGTGGATCGTTTTTATTAGTAATGGTTTCTGATTAAGTTGTAAAGAATCGTGGACATGTCGACATGAGATATGCGCCTTGGAAACTTGACGGTGTATTCTATGTTTCCAAAGCACAACTCAGATAGTCTACGATGGAGGGATTGTTAAACATATGTGATGATCTCTACTTTTATAGTTCAGAAAGATCGTTCGTATTCTTCGCGAATTTGGAGGTGGCCGAATTGCGTACATAATAGGTAGGCTTATATGACGAACATGTTTGGACTTTGAGAGTCTCTCAATATGAAGTGTACTTGTTGAGCACTTTGGTAGTCGATTAATTTTGATAAAAGATAATATTAAAGTGGTAGACAAAGGTGATTAGTCACACCTAATTATTCATATTTGGACAAATTAGATTAAGTCCACCTAAAAGTTGATTAAAACTTTTATTAATTAAAAATTACCTAAGTTTTTCTATAAATAGCAAGCTAAATGAATGTTTTAATTAAGCTAAATCAAAGGTAAATGAGCTTGAGAATGATATGCTTGAGAAAGCTAATACAATAAAGAGTTAGAGAAAATTAGCCTAAGTTAGAGAAGTGTTTAGAGATACTTTGGAATATCTCTACAACATTTCATATATGAGAAATCAAGATTGGATCTTGGAGTGAAGCTTGCTTGCATTGGAATCAAGATTGGATCTTGAAGTGAAGCTTGCTAAACCTTGGAAGTTCTCGAACAATTTCAACAAGGAGAAGAAGATTAGATCTTTGCATCAAGCTTACTAGGTAATGTTTGATCATCTCCTTAGCTATATTCATCATTAGTGAGTTTTCACTAGTGAGACATATAGTGATGAATTATGTATTGGATGCATAATTACATAGCTTAAAGTTGAAATTAGGCTAATGAATTATGTAAGAATACATTGGAAGTATAAACACATTATTCTTGTAATTGGGTCAAAGATGTTCATGTTGGACATAGAACAATTAATAAGAGTTTGGAACTCTAGATTAAAGCTTAGAGCTATGGCTACCATTCTAAAATCACTTGACCACCTTTAGGTGAACTAGAATTGTTCATGAGACATTTCATAGTGGGATTCTAAATTGGTTTGTGTTTAGATTCAAACAAATACATATATATTTTAAGAATACATGTACGTTAGTTGTATAACATGTGTTGATAGTGGTTATAATGCTAAAATTGGATTTTAGGTATATTTGAAGTATTATGAGAAAATTGGAAGTGTTTAGTATTGATTTGAAGTAGAAATTGCTCACTGCCTAAGGCAGCGTCACGACTTTACTCCTCCAGCGTCGTGACATCGAACATCAGCCCTAGGTGCGTCGCGATACTGAGACGTTTATCTCTCGTAATTGCTCTTGCACTTAGGAGCCTCTCGATGCCCAAGCTTCCGCTTCATGACGCACAATGCTGAGGAATTCTGAAACTTCATTTTCTCCATTTTGGAGTTTTCAGACTCCGTTTTGGTCCCCATTTTATCCTACGGACTCGAGACGAAATGCAGTTCTACATAAACTATTTTAAAATACACCCATGCTAGAAATCCATGGGTTAGACCCACTTTCTATGGGTGAAACACCCATCCGACCTTAGGGGTCCACATCTGCTCCAACATCGGGGGCCCGAGTGCTTATTCTCCTCACAATAGAGGTCAATGCACCTCAAATCTATCGAAGCATTGAGGCGCCAAGAGCCCATTCTTATAGCAATAGAGGTCGAAGCTTATAGGGCAGATGTGGAACCCTTAGGATCAGATTAATCCCCCGTAGCACTGTTGGGTTTAACCCATGGATATAGAGCATGGGTGTATTTTAAAATAATTTAATAGAATACTATATTCCATTATGAGTGCATAAGAAAAAATCGGGACAAATCAGAGTTTCGAAACTCCGAAACAGAGAAAATGAAGTTTCAGCTCTCACGGGCATTGTGACACATGTTGTGCGTATGTTGTGACACTCAAAGTGCGAGAGCACCAGGTCTTAGTGTATCGCGTCGTACATGCTTGAGGTTCGCGACGTTCAACACCAAGAGGGCATTGTCGCGTCTCCCAAATGTACGCGTTGCAACACTAGCTTATGTAAAATATTAACAGAGAGTAATTTATATTTTGATCTAATCCAAAACACTTTCAACTTTCTCCAGACACTTTAATACACCCAAAATCTAATTTTAATATCAAAACCAACATCAAAAAATATTATAGAATAAACATAAATGTATTCTAAATACAAATATGCATTACTTTGAATCAAAATACAAACCAAACAAGAATCCCACAAAGAAGTGACTCATGAACAATTCTAGGTCACTTAAAGGTGGTCAAGTAATTCTAGAATGGTAGCCATAGCTCCAAGCTTTCTCTCGTTCCAATTGCAAGCCCTCTTCCAATTTCTGCCTTCAGTCTTCTGTCGATGCTTCCCCAACTCTGTGGTTTCCATATCCTACCATCGACTTACTGTGTTTGTTGCTTTTTGTACCGTTCCCCATAGACGGTGCTAACTATTAACGATTATTTTTCATTCAAACGGCAAGATTGAGAATTACCTCTTGAACAAACCTCCCACAACGAGTGAATTTATTTGAAAGTGGGAACCACACAAATTACAAGAGACAAACAAACACAGAGATAAGGTTTAACGTGGTTCAGCGAAGAGTAGTTCCAGCCTACGTCCACGGGAGAAAATAGGGAAATGATTTTATTGACCTTGGGGTGAATGCTGACTCGAGCCTCTTACAAGGAATTTAAATAGTTTTACAACCTAAATAACTCATCGGGTAATGATTAACCCAATCTACCCCTCACAATGTGGTTGGGTACTTTCTAGTACTTTTGGTTTAAAATTACAAAGTGAAAGTCCAATAATGTTTTAACCAAAAGAACTAATCCCTTCTACAATAACTTTAACCCCTTTATATAGGTTCCCAAAATCATTTTTCAACTGACCCTGACGTCGCTTAAATAACTTAGTCATCATTACCCATCACAGCCTCTGCTTCCACTGCCATTTAGGACAACCTACGAGCTAGCAACTCTGCCACTGCACCGGCCTATGGTGGCTAATAAGACCTATGCCTTCATGTGAACCGTTGCTTTATTATTTTCATCATTAGCCTTCTAAATGCATTTCATTTCAGGTATGGCATACGCCATGCTGCTTGAACTGGTCGGGCATGGCTTCATCAAAGCTCTTCATCAAACCTCCCTGGATCAAGTTCTTCATACCGTACAAATGAAACCTCCCCGGGTCGGGTTATCCAAACATACGGAGCATCCTCAATCCATACTTTAATATGGTCAGATCGGGACCATCATTACTTTATTCGTACAGAAACTCTCCTCAGGGAGAGCGTCTCACTGCAGGTCGGAGTCCATGCCCGTTTCCAAGCTTCCCTTTGCTTTTGGGCCTTTGGGCCTTTCAAATCACCTGGGACGAGTAATACAACAACAAACTTTAACCCTCTTCGAAGTAAGTGCTGTAAAAAAATCACCATCAACATGTATATTAATATTATGATATATTATCTGTTTCTCTAACAATAAGTACAAATGATAATTAACTTTGAGTTTTCCGTACCTTTTATGTCACGACCCCCTCCCTAGGGCGGGCCCAACCCTAGAAAAAGGTCCGCGATCAACTTTAGCTCGAGCACTCTATATGACAAACCCACTATTTGATCTCACACAATAATACATCAAATACATGGTTTACAACATGTCTTAATAATAATATACAAGTAACGACTCAAATGTCTGGACCAACCCGAAAATACAACTGTGGCACGTGGATCCAATACTGGTACTGCTCCTGCTTTGCTCACGAACTACCTGGAATGTTTGGGGGAAGAGGGGAGTTAGCTTAAAAAGCTCAGCAAGTAAGCACTCATTCTCTCAACATGACCTCACCAACAAAATAGGAATATATATATATATATATATATATGTATATATATGAAATATTAGTTAAGATATATAACAACTATCTCAGGCAGAACATACTCACAACAACACATCTCATCTCATTACATCCATCAACTCATCTCAAAATCACATAATACTCAATATTTCAATTCATAGTACGAATATACAATTTATATCTCAAATTAGTATTCACCAATATGTTCTCATGCTACTGATTACTTAATCAATTTTCCAACGAACATATATAAATATATATGTATATATATATATATATATATATATATATATATATATATATATATATATTTATATTAAAATACAATATATGAAAATAGCATATATTATAATGTCATCACAACAATCATCCCACAACAATACAAACATCCATCAAACATGGTTGCTAATCCGGGCTCAGTATAATAGTGGATTGAAACCAATGAGAGAGTACCTCATCACAACTCTCATGGCTTCCCACCATATCAAACCAGTGGAAGTGTACCTCATCACAACTCCCAAGGTTTACCATCAAATCAAAAACCAATGGGAGAGTATCTCATCACAACTCCCAAGGTTTTCCATAATCTCATACCACCTGATGTATCATCACATCTCATCTCCGACCACTATCATACAAAACCCGGCTGCATAACACAACAACACACATCATCCAATACAATCACATCTCACATCCAATCCATCAATCTCATCTCAATAATCATGATTTCATGTTTATCATGCTTTCAATATCTCAATATTATATCTCAACAAAATATATTTAATATAAATATATATAATTATAATATACCATTATATTTATATATACCGACTCTCACAACAACCATCAATCATCAAACAATATGTTAAGAGAATCACCACAGAGTGTACTTACCTCTATCCATGCAAAAGCTCTGAATAAATCTATATCCTCGCCAAGAATCTGAAAAAATGTAAAATTACGATAAGGTCCCTCAATTATCCAAAATTACGATTTTACCCCCAAAGTTTCTAAATTTCCGTTTTAGCCCCTAAACTTTTCTAATAAGCCCAAATAGTCCTACAATTCGTAAACATTACTATTTAACCCCTAATTAGCAGAATTTATAATTTTACCCTCTTAATTATGCAAATTTACAATTGCGTCCAAAACTTTCCAATTATATCATTTACACCCCCAAAACGATAATAATCACATACCGAACTCCAACGATCTCCAAATCTCTCAAAGAAAGATCCACTAGTCAGCCAATATCTCAAGAATCACAGCAACGGCTTCAGAACTTGCTGATACGCTTAACGAGGCAAGCAGGCCCCACAACGAAGATCGGGCCCCACAACTAAAAAGCGGGCCCCACAACCAGAAACTTTCAACAGTGGATATATATACCAAAATGCTCGTATAATCGAGAGCAACAATCTGATATGTTCGGATCGTCGATCCAACGGTCAGATCTCAACTTCCAGTACAAATCCCGAATTACCGGTAGATATAAAACCGAAAACAACTCAAACGATGTCGGATCAGGAAGTGACCACCGGCGTTGGAAAGATCTCGGCCTGAAAAGTACCCACTCGCCGGAGGTGGCCGTCAGAAGTGATCGGAGGTGGCCGGAAAATGCAGAATTAACGGCGATGAATCGCTCCCTTCAGGCGGCGCGTGGGGTCGCGTCCGGAGGCCGTTGGACTCGATATCGGTGGCGCTGGAAAGCTAACGGCGGCAGATTTCTGGCGGTCTGGCGCGTGACGGCTGATGGCGGCTGATTTCTGGTGGTCCGGCGCGTGACGGCTGATGGCCGGCGGTGAAGCGGCAGCGGCGGTTTGAAGTTGGCAGGGAGAAAGAGTATTTGGAAGAAAAAGAAGAAATAGAAAATAAAAGAAAAGAAATGGGAGAGAAAGAAAATTTTTTTTCTTTAAAACACGTCTGCCTCTCTCTTTCTTTTAAAATCTCTTTTCAAAGTGAAAAGAGTCAAAATCATTATTTTTTTTTTCCCTGCCCCACAGCTTTTATCTTTCGCTTTCAATTTTTTTTTTTTTTTTTTTTTTTTTTTGGTTATTACATTTTATCTTTAAAAAAATTACATTATCAGGATATATGAGCTTATGGGATAAAAAACTTGATACTGATAAACGCAAGTTTGATTTTTAAATAGATGAACCTCGACTCAGCAAGGGTTTTTATTAATATAAAAAAGAGAGGAAAAAAAATCTCATAATGGCGTTACCCAAAAACACAGGGAAGATCACTAAACAATTAGCGAAAGCGATATTTGGGAAAGCTATAGGCATCTTCAGATAAGAGCTTAAGAAACTCCACCACAGGATCTTGCAACCATGTAAAATCTTTGTAGATAAGCTCAAATTTGCAGCAATACAGTCAGCAGGTTTCCTGTCATTATTATTAGGAGGTGATTTTCAAGTTTTTATATTTAATTTATGAGGTTCGAATATTAAGAAGAAAAGAGAATAAAAAATTAAATTTAGACTTTACTTACCACTCGCCTTAAAAAAAAAAATTTTAAAAAAATAAAAAAAAATAATTCCATGTGAATATCAACCCTTCCACGAATCATTTTGGTGATCTGAGCTACCGTAATTGGTCTTTTTAGACGTGATTGATCGTAATTACGGTGAACAGAAACTTTAAAAGTCTTGCGGCTTATTTGATAGATTATTTTATAAGCTGCTTTTTAAAAATAAATTTTTGCATGCATTTTGTTTCTGCACAATATACTCTTTATCTGTAAAGGGCCTAACTAAAGAGGCCTTGTACCTTAAGCAGGAAGATGATATTTCCCCCCTTAACTTATATCATCAGTCCCCGTTTTTAAATGAACACTATTTTAAATTTTAAATATATTTTTCTCTCTCAATATAACTATGTAATCTCCAACTTATCCTTATAGAAAGCCAGACAATATCAACAAGTCATACAATAACAGTTCCAGAAGCCTAAACTAGTGAAATAAATTTGAGTATTCAACAAGGAAAAAAAATTTTGATTCACCATTTGAGAATATTCTTGTGTCTGTAGTTCCAATAGGAAAAGAACTAGTTCAGTAGTTCTTATCTTTAATACTTTGTAAGCAAAAACTATATCCTCAGAAGATTTAATGCCATAGATTAGTGCTTGTAGGTTTTGCGTTAAAATAAAAAACTCATAATCTCCTTCTCGTTCTATCTAAAACCAAAATAAAGCATAAGGAAATTGTTGAGCGGTTGATATCCTTATATTTCTCGATCTTTTTTGTGGGTGATATCGAGTGTTATGAGCGAATTGATATGTTTTGGATGCGTTTTACAGGTCAAAATAATATCAAGACTTAATGGATTCAACGAGAGATGAAAATGCCAAAATACGGAATAAGTTAGGCCAAATTTCAGAGGCAAAACTCACTTTCTGACGCTGGACAGCGCGTCGAGACGCGCCAACGAACAAAATCATGCCAGAATATGAGAAGTTGGGTGCGTCGCGACGACCAACAAGGAGCATCGCGGCGCGCTGTTGATGGTGGTGCGTGTTGCAACGCACTCCACGCCTGTTGCAACGCGGAATGTGTATCCCAATTTGTCCCAGATCCAATATTTAACAAGGAATGACCCACATGACCTCCTATATAAGCACTAGTTCATCCCAAAACCTAAAAGAAGTCTTATAACATAATTTTGGAGTCCCAAAGCATAGAAGCACGTCTAGAGTAAGGCAAGAACGAATGCATCAATCATAATTGGAGTTCGAAGCCGGAGACTGCAAACGATAGTTCTTTCTTCCCTTCACTCTCTACTTTATCTTTTTATGAGTTCTTACTTTGTAATAACAATTAGCTTGTGCTTATCGTTTATCATGAGTAGCTAATTCATTAAATATAGGGTTCTAATGAATCTTAAACATGTTTAATTAATTATTTGTATATTTTTATTTCTTTGGGTTTGTTATTTGTTATTTATTATTTTATGTGCTTTGAATACTTATTTTATTTGTCTGGCCAATAATAGAATAATCTTGGAAAATTACTATCAGTCATTATATTACTTGAGGGATACGTGCACTTGAGTACTAGATTTATAATATCGCGATCAAGTTTTTGACGCCATTACTGTTGGACAATTATGACCCATAGCGTCACTATTTGTACAGATCATGGTGTTGTTGTACAAATTAACTATGTGACAATGAGATTGCACTCTTATCATTTGTGATTAGATCACCTAGATGTATAAATGATAGGAGGTCCATATGATTTGTTCCTGGATTTAGAATGATATGAGACAGTATAAGTCCACGAATGATAAATCATTAAATATCCCTAGTCAGAGTATTATCGAGATTGGACATCGATAAATACGTAAAAGACTAGTATTACACTTGTGCGCGTTGTGAGGGCATAACGACATAGTTCTCATATATTTGGGTATAGGATACTCATGCAAGTGTAATAGGAGGTTGTGTTTTACAGATGGTACGGGAAACAGCTTCTCTGTGGATAAACCCTCTCGGAATTCCATTGGTAGTATGACTATGTGTCTATGGAAGTCCGAAATCAGGGTAGGTGTATTTGGTCTTAACCTGAGACTTGCACAGCTAATACTTGCGACAATAAATATCTTTTGGTTTGGTCGTCCAGGGCTTTAACCGGTTTCTGTGTACGCCTCTTCTGGGTATATCGAGAATCATAGTGTGTTGGGTGTGATGCAAGACGGAAGTGTCACTCCAGTCATATGGAGATGATGATCGCGTAGGGATACAGAACTGGTTCTCTAAAAAGGTTGCAATCGTCGGGATAATATGACTTGGTCATGATTATCCGATAATAAAGAAACTAGTTGCTCGTAATCCGATATATGCTTGGTACGGGGCAGACACTGTACCAGCCCCAGGCCTTGCATGTGATCATCCGATGCAGGATCGAATACGCAATACTACGTATACTACGCCTGATATAGATCCATATTCCTGTAAGGATATTTCTGGAGAATTGGGTAAGCATGGCGCTTTGCTAGAAGCCAACCTTGTCTTGTAAATCGGTACAAACGTGGTACTTGGTACTTACGTGTTCGGATAGTCCGACGACCGTATTTACTTGCCACATATCCGGGGATCTCGTGGGTCGCTTCCCGAAGATTCACCGATGACGTATGACTCGCACTTTTAATTAATCTGGGATTAATTAGATGAGAGAGAAAATTAATCTGGGATTAATTGCAGAGATATTTTATCTGGGATAAAATATCAATTAAAGAGAGATAACGATTAATTCGAAATTAATCGATTAATTAATATATTCGACATATTAAACGAAATTAGATTTCGACGCGGAATTAATAAACGAGTTAATTTAGAATTAATTCGTTAGCGATGTGAATAGTGACTTCGCTAGGCGTAATCATTTAATTACGTCGCAACGGAAAATTTGTTAATTTGGAATTAGCGAACCCGAGCCCACGAGTGTTTACGAGCGCATTCGCATTTCGAATTCGAGTGCGGCATGCAAGTCACATCAAACGTCAAATCATTAGTCACATCAAACATCAAATCAAATGTCACTTTGAGTGACGTGACAAGTTGTCACTTGATTGAGTGATGTGAGTTGTTGGAGTGGTTGGAGGCTTTGATTGTTTGACTTTTGAAACCAAAATTGTGTATATGTTTTGGAAAATCATTTACCAATTTTTAATACAACATAACTCTCTCTCTTTCCTTTCTTTCTTTCTTCACGCCCATGAGGGCTGATTTTTCCTTCTGGTTTGGCAGTGACTGCCGAGTGACAAGGAGAAAATGGGAAGCAAAAGTCGCGATTTTGTGGCAAAATCGGGAGTGCTAGCACACTATGGTCATGCGAAGGTTATAGGGAAGTCCACCCATGAGCCGGGAATCATTTGACGAAGCTTGGAGCTTGATGAAGATGATCCATGGCAGAATTTTGGATACCAAATTTCAGCCACTGCAGTGAGTTTGGCGAGCAGTCCAGTAGGTAGAAAAAGAAATTTTTGTTGTCTCCCGCGTCGCTCAACCGATCGATGTGAGTATTCCGCAACTCCCTCGTTGTATTCGCACTTATTTTCAATGCTTGAAATGATCTTGGAATGCTTAGTTTTTCCAACAATGGTATCAAGAGCAAGTTAAGCATGAAAATATTTAGGGTTTAAAATTGGGTAAATTGTATTTGAGCATGTTTTAATGAAATTGGATGAATTAGTATGCTTAAATATGTTTTAATTGAAGATTGATTGGATCAATTTGTTGAAAAATTGTTTGGAAAACATTTTTCCCTAATTTTGAGTTGGCCGAAAGTCAATAGCCCTAATGGTCTTGGTGATTTTTTGATTTTTGATCATTGGATGACTTGAATCAATTGGAAATGCGGATTTAATGTTAATTTGGATTTGATTGGATTGAATTCGGAATTGATATGAAAATCCATATATTGCCGAGACTTTGAGCATGAATTTTGGGTTTGATTTTTTGTTAAATTGTGTTGGACACTATTTGATGTTAAAGAGCATGATTAATTAGGCTAATTGATGTTTTAGAAATGTTAATTGGATAATTAATTGTGTAATGCACTTTGGATTAAATAAATGTGAAATTGGATTTTGTAATTTAATTATTTGGGCCTAATTTTGGAAATTGGGCTTTTAAAGTTGTAATGGGCTTATTGGGCTTGGTTGTACTAAGTCGGGTTTAGGCTAAATTGGTTGGATCCAATTGGGCCCAAAACCGCCTCCATAAAGCCCAAATGCGACTAATGGACCTTTAAAGTTTAATTGAGCCTAATGGGCCAAAATTGATTTCTGGGCTTATGGGGTAATTCCCTGATTGGACTTTGGTTATCGGTTTGACCCGAGTTGACCAAAAGTCCACGCCTTAAGAAATTAATTGAAAGCCCATTGGACTTTAATTAAATTAATATTGGATATTAATCGGGCTTTGAGACCCTTAACGATTAAATTTGGAATTTAAGTCGTAAAGGTTCGTTAAATAAAGTGTAGTATTTAATTTAGAATTAAATAGTGAATTATAATTAAATACAAATTGAATTGGATTTAATTGTGTAGTTTAATTTAATTCAAGAATTCGTACTTTGAGTACTTATTCGCAAAACGAGTTTGACTAGAGCAAAATCAAATCGTTGTTTGAACATTGGATGATCACTAATTATCAGATTAATTAATTTGATTAGATTGATTGATAACATGCTTGTGTGAATACATGGTTGCGATGCATGAATAATTTATATCGGATGGATATTAGATGGGTGGGGCAATTTTAGAAATTGTTGTAATAAATTTGGAATTTATTAATTGGACCTGCGTGTCCAGCCTTATTACCTCCTTATTCTTTGTATTCTCTTCTCACCTATTCCCCTCAATGTAAATGAGGTTTCTTTAGAAGTGTATTGTAACGGGTAGAAGTAAATACTTGTGCTAGCGGGAGAGAGAAAGGGAGAGATTTGATCTAGGATCAATGTGTAAAGTATCCATCCGCATATATCATTATTATTTTATTTACGCGCTTTATTATGTGTTTAGAATGCATGTTTAAGGGTGTATGATGATGAGACCTTAACAAAGATAATAAATTGGTTGCCAATTTGCACTCGAAAAACCCTCAAAATATTAAGCGTTTTCCTTCCATTGAGTGATTCTTACTCAAGATCTAGACTGGCATTGGCTTGTTGGCCAAAGTCAAGGCCTTTGTCCGTCGAGGATGTGTTTGAATCACGAGAGCTTTGTTCCATATCGGTGTCTTGTCCAAGTTGTGGTTTGTTGGCCAAAGTCAAGACCACTTCTTGTCCATCGACATTGATTACGAAGCTTTCCATGGTCAATGGGTCGCGCTTAACTGGGATCACTAAGTTTGTTTGCCAAAGCCAAGGCTTAGTTGATTCAGAGGAAAAAGGTTAGGCAATACATTGGATATATTGGCATATATAAGATATATGTTTCGGACTTGGATGTCCCCCTACCGGATCTAGGAATTGGATTGGATCCAATTGATCTTAGAGATCTACCTAGTTAATTATCATACAATTTGTTGGCCAAAGTCAAGATTGTGTGATATTTAACGGGATCCTAGCCCACTAGGAAACACGGTTTCCCGAGTACTCGACAGAGGGTTAGAGGCTCGCCGAAAAATAGTGGGAGGCAAGAATTGAATTTGCAATATTCGTTTAATTACTTGCCATACGCGCTCAAACAAATATCATTCGTCAAATAAATTAAATGTTAGTTGGACTAATATTTAAATGTTGTTTTAATAAATAGTTGGACTATATTCAAACTATTCATTTATAGTTGATTTTATAATTGGATTATAGTAATCAATATAATTGATTTTAATCTATTAAATTATAGTTGATTAAATAGTTGGACTATTGTAATCATTATAATAAATAGTACCGAAATCGTTGATTAAATAGTTGGACTATTAAAATCAAGATATAAAATTGAAAGATTAGCATTTAAAACATAATCTTAGGGAAAATGTATTTAAATGGTTTAATTTTCAAATTGGGAATTAATTTCAGGATGGTCCTGAAAACTAATAAGTTACTTTATTTGTTAAAATAACATATTAGGCCTAAGCCCGGAGTTAAGCAAATATAAGAGTATGATCTTTGGAAGATTTATGTAATGATAACTTAAATGCTTAATCCATTAAGTTTGTCGCAGTAGACTCCTTAATTTATTTGTCAGAACTAAGGATTAGATCCTTAAAGTATGATAAAGAAATTGAAGGATCTTCATAAATCTATACTTAGATTTTAGAAGTACTAAATTGGCAATAATAACTCTTGGAGGTTAATGACTATTCTCAAGGAGATAAAGTCAAACTTTGCAATTGGCAATAGCGCAAGGCGCACCTTACTTCGATATTCTAGAAACCCAAGGCTTGGCCAAAGGCTTCTGGAATGTTGAACTGCCAAAGGCAAAATCATTATAATCTTCTAGGAAGATAAATGACATATCCCAAAATGTCTGCCTAAATTGTGGCAAACGGGATCGCGAAAGCGTGACTGTCGTTTGGACAAAGCAGACATGAAGGAAAAGACGGTGCAAGGCTCCGACTTTAAATATGTTTGTCAACATTATGTTCACTACTAGTATTAAAATTAGATTTTAAATACTTAGTGTGATACATAAATATATACTGATGTTCAGAATCTGCTATGAGCAGGATACTGACTTCAATTGAGATTTTATCTGCGAATTGGAAACGGGACGAAAATCGCTATTTCAACCGTAGATACCTATTTTAGGAACTACCCTTCGGGTATGTGCCTAAATTTGGAAACTGTTATAATGTAACTAGTTTGACTAGATACATTATCTCTATATAGGTGTTTAATCCATTGCGGATTGACCTTTATATTCTAGAACACTAAAGTGTTTTATTTTATAAAGATGATATTGAGATAAACACATTAGATGTGAATAACAACATTTATATTTTGAATATAAATAAATCTCAAACATATAACATGACAAACAAATAGCTCAAACTGATTTGATCCGAAGAAACTTAAATGTGGCATTGATGTCTGGGACACAATTAAACAAGAATCGTATATCCACACTTTCGAAGAGTAGGTACTCGGACAAATTTGATTCTATTCAAATAAAGCCTACGAATCTAGTTTATTGGGCAAAGTGCCTAAAACACCTTTACTTGGTAAAAGTACAAATGCCACCGATCTGTTAGCCCTAGTTCATAGTGAAGCAAGTGGGCCCATGTCTAGCTAGGCTAGAGGTGGATATGAATATTTCGTGACCTTTACGGATGTGGCATCTTGTTATGGTTATATGTTTCTTTTGAAACACAAATCGGAAACTTTTAAAGTTTCGACACGAAATAGACAAACAGATCGGCTAAAGTATTAAACCATCACGGTAAGACCGTAATGGAAAATACTTAAATAATAAGTTTCTAATATACTTGAAAGAGTATAGTATTCTTTCAATGAGGACTCCTCCCGGAACACGTCAATTTGACGGTGTGTCCGAACTGAGTAACCAAATTTTGTTGGACATGATAAGGTTAATCATGAGTGCCTTTGAGCTACCATTTCCTTCAACGGATAATCATAAACAGTGCAGAACTTATTTAGAATAAAGTTCCATAAAATCTGTTTGACAGACTTCATATTAGATATGAACGGGAAAGAAATCAGGTTTCACATTCCTGTATATTTGGGTATGCTAGGCATATGTTTGGATGATACCAAAACCCAAATCGGATAAGTGCCAATTGTAGGTTATCCTAGGGATACCAAAGTATAGTACTTATATAACTTACTTGAGAACAATTTAATTGTTGCTCACCATGCGGTTTTCCTAAGAGGAATACCGATATGCAGTAGTAAGTGGGAGGATAGTAAAACTCGATGAAAAATCGAAGTAACACTATTACAGGCACTGATTCCTAATGGAACACATATTTCATCAAGGACGAAACTATACCAGTAATCTTCGAATACACAAGAACGCGTATGTCGGAGAGAGTCAGAAAACAACCTAGGGTATGGGTTTCTGATCTCACCTCATAAAGATGTTAATCTTATTGAGGTACACCAACTGACTACGTATGAGGAAGTGATGCAAGGTATCGACTCCCTATTATGGCAAAGTGCCATGAGTCCGAAATGGATTCCATGTATATCAACAAGTTTGGATACTAGTTGATGTACCGCAAGGCATTGTGCCTATTGGTACTTTATAAGTCTTCAAGGAAGGTGTACATGGATGGCAACATACCAACGTATAAAGCTAGGTTTTTAGCGGAAAGGTATCGTTATCAACATTGTGTCGATTACGATTCAACATTTTACCAGTTGCCACGGTAAATCCATTTAGATAATGCTTGCTAATGCTGCATGTTTCATTTATGAAATATGTCAGCTGAACGGGAAAATCGCTTTCCTGAAAAGGAAACCTTTTGGAGGATGTTTACAACATCCTGTCGGTTTTGTCGTACCAAAACTAGCAAACAAGGTTTGGAGGTTATTCGATCCATGTTTGGATTGAAGCAAGCATTAGGTTCTTGGAATTATCGTTTTGATGTAATCATAATAGTTTATGATTTAATTCAAAACGTAAATGATTCTTGTGTATATAAGGAGGTTAGTGGGAGCGCACTGACAATGTTGTCATAAAAAAATAATGATAATATGTCATTTCTTGGAAATGATATTCCCATAAAAACAATCGGTGAAAGCTTGGCTTTCGAGAAAACTCTCCGAGAATTCGTACATTGAAAAATGTACGCGACCTGGTGTCTCATACGCTTTGAGCATATGGATTCACAAACAGGCCAATCCAAGTGATATTCACTGGATTGATGTTAAGAACATCCTTTAGTATCTTAGAAATCTAAGGATGTTGTCTTAGTCTATGGAGATGGAGAACTTGAAGTGACTGAGATCACTACTGCAATTTTCCTAAACTGATAAAATGACTATAAGTCACAAAGGGTACTATACAGTTTGAATAACGGTACAGTGAGCTGGAAATCTTCCAAGCAAGATACTGTTACCGAATAAACAACAAATGCGGGTTATTGCTGCAGCTGAGGCAGCAATAGAAGCTTTATGGGTTGATACAAATCTAATTAGATTAGATATAGTTCTGTTAGTATCTGAGCTAGGCATTAGCACAGGCTAAAGAATTAATGGTCTCATCAACGATCAAGATACATACTTCGATATTCATCTGATTCGTTCGGATCATACATCGTGGCGATGTGATGATCGAATAAATTGCATCAGATGATAATCATGTAAATCCACTGACGAAAGCCTTTTCTCAGCAGTTTGAGCCAACCGTACATACTTCGGGTGTAAGACACTCGAGTGACTGGCTATAGGCCAAGTGGGAGATTGTTGGACAATTATGACCCATAGCGTCACTATTTGTACAGATCATGGTGTTGTTGTACAAATTAACTATGTGACAAAGGAGATTTCACTCTTATCATTTGTGATTAGATCACCTAGATGTATAAATGATAGGAGGTCCCTATGATTTGTTCCTGGATTGATAATGATATGAGACAATATCAATCCACGAAGGATAAATCATTAAATATCCCTAGTCAAAGTATTATCGAGATTGGACATCGATAAATACGTAAAAACTAGTATTACACTTGTGAGCGTTGTGAGGGCACAACGACATAGTTCTCATATATTTGGGTATAGGATACTCATGCAAGTGTAATAGGAGGTTGTGTTTTACCGATGGTACGGGAAACAGCTTCGCTCTGGATAGACCCCCTCGGAATTCCATTGGTAGTATGACTATGTGTCTATGGAAGTCCGAAATCAGGGTAGGTGTATTTGGTCTTAACTTGAGACTTGCACCGCTAATACTTGCGACAATCAATATACTTTGGTTTTGGTCGTCCAAGGCTTTAAACTGGTTTATGTGTACGCCTCTTCTGGGTATATCGAGAATCGTAGTGTGTTGGGTGTGATGTCAAGATGGAAGTGTCACTCCAGTCATATGGAGATGATGATTGCGTAAGGATACAGAACCGGTTCTCTAAAAAGGTTGCAACCGTCGGGATAACATGACTTGGTCATGATTATCCGATAATAAGAGACTAGTTGCTCGTAATCTGATATATGCTTCGTACGGGGCAGACACTGTACCAGCCCCAGGCCTTGCATGTGATCATCTGATGCTGGATTGAAATACGTAATACTACGTATACTACGCCTGATAGAGATCCATATTCCTGTAAGGATATTTCTAGAGAATTGGGTAGCCATGGCGCTTTGCTAGAAGCCAACATTGTCTTGTAAATCGGTACAAACGTGATACTTGGTACTTACGTGTTCGAATAGTCCGACGACCGTATTTACTGCCAAAATATCTGGGGATCTCTTGGGTCGCTTCCCGAAGATTCACCGATGACGTATGACTCGCACTTTTAATTAATCTGGGATTAATTAGATGAGAGAGAAAATTTATCTGGGATTAATTGCGGAGATATTTTATCTGGGATAAAATATCAATTAAAGAGAGATAACGATTAATTTGGAATTAATTGATTAATTAATATATTCGATATATTAAACGAAATTAGATTTCGATGCGGAATTAAAATTAGATTTTAATTCGGGTGAACGAGTTAATTTAGAATTAATTCGTTAGCGACGTGAATAGTGACTTCACTAGGCGTAATCATTTAATTACGTCGTAACGGAAAATTTGTTAATTTGGAATTAGCGAACCCGAGCCCACGATTGTTTGCGAGTGCATTCTCATTTCGAATTCGAGTGCGGCACGCAAGTCACATCAAGCGTCAAATCATTAGTCACATCAAGCGTCAAATCAAATGTCACTTTGAGTGATGTGACAAGTTGTCACTTGATTGAGTGATGTGATTGTTGGAGTGGTTGGAGGCTTTGATTGTTTGACTTTTGAAATCCAAAATTGTGTATATGTTTTGGAAAATCATTTACAATTTTTAATACACATAATCTCTACTCTCTCTCTTTCTTTCTTTCTCATTCCACGCCCATGGAGGGCTGATTTTTCCTTCTGGTTTGGCAGTGAACTGTCGAGTGACAAGGAGAAAATGGGAAGCAAAAGTCGCGATTTTGTGGCAAAATCGGGAGTGCTAGCACACTACGAAGTCATGCGAAGGTGATAGGGAAGTCCACCCATGAGCCGGGAATCATTTGACGAAGCTTGGAGCTTGATGAAGATGATCCATGGCAGAATTTTGGAGACCAAATTTCAGCCACTGCAGTGAGTTTGCCGAGCAGTCCAGTGGGCAGAAAAAAAAGTTTTGTTGTCTCCCGTGTCGCTCAACCGATCGATGTGAGTATTCCGCAACTCCCTCGTTGTATTCACACTTATTTCAATGCTTGAAATGATCTTGGAATGCTTAGTTTTTTCCAACAATTACCGGGGACTTAATTTATTTTTCTTTTTTAATATTAGGACAACACTCTACTTTCTTAGCTAAACACCCTTACTTTTTTCTTTTTATCTTTGTTTTTATTTTACTTTGTTTCTGGTGGTCGAAGTAATGGAGTACCATTGGATGATGGAGACATTAAGAGTTATAACAGGTGATGCTACACCTCATGTCGGTGAGACACAGTCTTATTTTATGAGGCTTGTTGACCATGCCAATGCTTATCAGTGGATGTTAGAGAGAAATAACGCAATGTATGCTCAAGTCTTTCAAAGCACAATAATGAGATGTGATATATAAGGGGGTAACCACCCGAGTGATCATTGCATGTTCAACTACAATCCAGTGTGGCAAAATCATTGGAATTCTACAAGGTATAACAATGAAGGTCTCATATATCCTACTGAACCATATTATCTTTTTATACACCACAAGCCCAAGAATTGCTTAAGGAATTAAAACCATACGTGGAGGAACTACTTATGTCAACGATCGAGCTGAACAAACTTGCTACTGAGCTGAAAAAAAGAAAACGTGAAGAATATTGATAGATTGGAAGCAATAGTTCAAAATCAGACAGCATCCTTACAATGATTGAAAGACCAATTAAGAAAACTAGCCAATAAATAGAGTTACATACCTCAAGGAACACTGCCAGATGATACTGAAGCAACTCTCATGAGTCAAGAGCTTCATAAGGACACCATAATAAGGAAAGAGACAGAGCCGTATAAAGAGTCAGAGGTATCATTGTTAGGGTTGGTACTCAGAGTGCCAATTCGGATCGTATTTATATCTGATTTATAAATACGATCAATTCTTTTTTCTTTTTTCCTTATATTACTTATTTAACGGTAGCACCCATTGTCTTTTATATACATATTCGATCTAATTACGATTAGATATCTAATTATGATTAGATTGAAACTAAATCTGATTTAGTGATTCATGTATATTAGACAAAGACCAAAAGATTTATAACGTAGTGCGCAGTTACAACGTAGTTTGTAATTGACATTGGGAAGCGTCACTATAAGTTGTACATCTTTAAATAAAGTTCTTGGTCAAGATTTACTACACACGGGTCGGTTAGTAAAATCCATGAGACCAGTACATGTCGTATATCGTGACTTGGTCCGATGGTTTATCCCAATGAACCATGAGTCTCGGGAGACTCGTATAGACATGTAGGTGTTTATTTGATAACACTGAACGACTCACTGAAGATTTCCTAATATATGGTACAACAATGTCAATATGAATCTTCTCGAGTTGAGCGAGCATAGTGGTCCTTCGACTTGAGATACCACAGTGGATATATGAGTTATCCTCCATACTTTGATGGCAGTCATGTCACCGATCTATTTAGATCATACATCTGTCTGTTCGTTAGGTGTGGACTGATGCTTATGATATCCAGTGCGTATCAAGATAGGATCTATCAGTCTTGTGTACAAGGCATATGTATCCTATACGTGTTTCCGATCTAGTAAATACATGGTTGTGGTATAACTTCGGAAGTGAGTTCCAAGTGTTATTTAGAGATCATAAATTTGAAAGTCGACTATATTATACCATAAGGATTTGACGTTGTTATCTATATCCCAGGTATTATATAGATAGCCTGTGACATAGGGATTATACGTATGCAATGACCTCGACTTTCATAGTTTAGAGAGATTATATGTGGTCATAAAAAACTTGTTGTGATATTTTATATCGCACCGCAAGTGTACGGTGTCAAGTTTTAGTATAAATGAGTTTAGATTGTCGAACCCACAGGGATTGCGTTAACTCGCACTAAATACTACAATTGATAATCCTAACTTTATTTAGAAAGCAAATAATAAAGATTTTAATAAATAAATGTAGAAATAATTATATTGGAGGAACTAATACGATAGAGATTCTGGATCCTGATTTAACCTAGCTATCATTCATATATTTATCATGCCAATTAATCATTCTTCAGCTATATTGTTTATAAGTCAAGAATCCGAAAACATCAACTCCCTCTCTCGAGTGCCGTGTGAAAATATCATCAACTACAGACTTCGATATCTATATAAGAATCCAGTAGTTAACAACTCATTACGCTTTGTGATTCTATATTAACGACTTCAAAGGAACTACAGATTCTCTCGAACTCTATAAAATCCTAGGTTATATTCTCTAGATCTATTCAAAATCCCCTCTCTCGAGTGATAGATTCTAAACATATATCATCATTTTTGTGGCCAGCAAACAAAAAGCATTAAACTCAAAAGAATATAAATAAATAATAAAACTTCATAACAAAATCAACAATTAAAATAAAGGTTCAAGCATCAGTTACATCATTCTCTAGAATTAAGGAGTTTAGTTCATGACAAAAGATAAAAACAATGATAAACAAGTCATGAATCTAATGGAAATCATTATAGTTCTAAGAAAGAAATAAGATGATAAAATCAGAATTAAATCTCTTCCACTTCGGATGTCACCGTCTTCATCTCCTCTTGTTGCTCTTCAATCCTCCTCCTTGGATCTCTAAAAATATGTATTTGGTATTTTGGGCTGTGTATTAGCCTCTTCTTTTGAGTTTGGATGAACCAATATAATTATAATGGAGCCTTGGGGTCATTAGGGATCTTAAAAATCCTAAAAATCACTTTCCTGGCTTGCGCAGGTTGTCTTCCGCAGGGGGCGCTGCGGCGCCGAACAGTGGGCGCTGCGGCGCCTAACTCCCGAGAAAATGTATGTAAATGACTAGATCTCCTCGATTAGATACAAATCAATATATTATGGGTCTCGTAACTCTTTCTATATCAAAAGTTATAGCCTTTTTAATTTCAGTACGCAGCTGATGCTGGTTTTTACTGCTTCTTGAGTCCTATGCTCCCAATAGGTCCCGAAACACACGTATTTGCTCCATTATCGATGTTTTAATGCTTCCTACAAATAAGACATAAAAAATACTACAAAATACATTAAATGGCTCGAAACATTATAAAATAATAGGCTAATGATGTCGGAATAAGTGGGTATAAACCACACTTATCAAACACCCCCAAACTTAAGGTTTTGCTAGTCCAGAGCAAAAGATAAAATAAAAACTAAATTCAAATTAATAAATAAAAATAACTAAATGAACTAGGCCACTTTCGTAGGGATCACGATTGCATTTAGCATATGCAACAAGCCTTTAAACCTCTAGGCAACCCTAGTGGACGAGTTATAGTCTCGTGAGGGCTTACAGTGACAATACCCACAAACGTCATTCACACACAATCATGCAAAAATATAAAATATAAAAAGCATAGTCCTGATAGTTACGCATAAAATTATCCTCAAAGAAAGCTTATAAATGAAATCAAAGAACCTTCAAAGTACGCAATTGCAACTCGAATCCAAGTTCTTGAATAAATCATCTAAACTAGACTCACTGTGTGTGTGTAAAGGTTCATTCACAGCTTGATTCCAAAGTAAGCCAACTTAATGATTTTGTTTAAAAATTGGAATCGATGGGTCAAACCAACCTAGATATCTCAATTATACTCTGTAATTGCTTTATTTTGTGCTCAGTATGGTATGATTTTTCTTTTCTTTTCTTGTCTCTTTTTTTTTTACTCTTTTTGCACTTTTTTTCAATTTTTTTTTCAACACACCTACCCTTTAAGGTTGCATTTCTCCTCATGGTGGTCCTAATATTCACCCATGGGTAGCTTCACGCTTATCGGTTATAGGTGGTTTAATTTCTTTCTTTAGAGAATTTTTTCTTTTTAGCTATACCACACTTCATAACACTAGCAAATCATGATAGATATCTAAGCAAATGGTCATTCATCGACATGCAATTTCTTCAACTAGTCACCTTGTCAACTACTTAAGTTTTCACTGCTAGAACCTATAATTAAGTGCTTACGAGTCTAACATAGATCAACTACTCAAGGCATCAGATAAAAGTAAATTGGGCACTTATCGTTTCTAAAATTTCACCATAAACAAACAGTATCATCATAGGATTTATGCTTTACCGTATAGGACTAAAAATAAACAAATTCTATTTTATTTTTTATTATATTTTTTTTAACTTAAACAAATAAATAACGAATAACAAGTAAACAACATGCACACACCCCCAAACTTAAAACTTGCATTTCCTCAATGTAAGATAAAAAAAAATAAAGAACAAGAGTGAGGAACAACACTACCGTGCATAGAGGTTATCAGGCTCCTGCTGGTCAGAATTTGGTTGTGCGGGCTTTGTGTGTCTCGTGCTACTTGCATAAATAGCATGCAAAATGAATAAATAAATAATAGCACACAATAAAATAAAATAATAATAATAAAACAAATGCAAGGGTTACCTCCCCGCTAGCGCTAAGTTTAACGTCTTCAGCCAGACGCAACCACCCAAATGGTCATGGTGGCTTAAACGTAATGAACCGGGTAATCTCATCTTCCTTCTTCTTTGGTATCCACCGGTTCTTATGACATGAAAAAGGCAGTTTGGCAGGCTGTGGTAATTTATTCATAGATGGTCCTCTCGAGTATGTCGATTGTCCCCCAATTGGAAATTCTGCACATTCGGTAAAATTGGCTCGGCCTCCTTTTTAACCTTACAGGGATCATCTCTAAGTGAGTACTGGCCTTTCTTTTCCTCTTTTTACGGTGCTTTGGGAGTGGTTTCAGGTTTAGCTGCGGAGAATCTTTCTTTATGCATGACTGCACTGTGCTCGTAGGTTGTTGAAATACTGACTCACCCTGTGTGTTTGCAACTCCCTTCTCTACTATATCTACCCTGTGACATTCTCCATCACCTTGAGAAATCGGCATGGCTCTGAAAACAATGAAGGTGACTTCTTCATCTTGACCTCTCATTATCAATTCACCTTTGGTCTCTTCTTCTGTTACTGTTTCCTCCTGAAATACCATTTCATTTTCTTTACTGCCTAAGTCCTAAGAGGTGTCTTTAAACTCTTTTCCGCTCCTACAGGTTATGATTTGACATTGCTCATTAGGGTTGACTTCAATATCACTCGGAAACACCCATGTCTGTTGATTGGCCATGGAAGAAACAAGCAACCCAATTTGCGCTTCTAAAGATTTCATATTTGCCTCTATATTGCCCATTCGTGTTTCGATGTTATCCAGCCTTGACTCATTCTTCTCAAACCTATCTGAACCTGTAGCTACAAACGTGCTCATGAGGTCTTCTAAGGAAGGTTTCTGCTCAGCTCTTGGATAACTGAAGCCATGAGGAGGTTGCAAAATGTTCTCCATATTAGCATATGAAAAATTCGGATGATAATAATTAGCCATAAGACCGCCTCAATAGTTGTTGAAGTTCCGATTGTTCACATATTGTACTTGTTCAAATCCTGCTCCTCTGTTGGGTAAAAACATTTCATTAGCAGAAGCAGCTTCAATAGACGGTTGGCCCATTTGATTTGTCAATACTGCTAGATGAGTCGTGAGGGACGATACTTGAGCTATCAGTGCACCAATAGAATCTGCCATTGTTTTTTTTTCAACTCTCCTCGTACGAAAAAAAATATAAAACAAACAAATAAAATAAAAATATAAACAAAAATAAAATAAAAAAAATATAAACAAAAATAAAACTTAAGACAAAAATAAAGAAAATAAAATAAAAAATAAATAAAAATCTAAATTAAAGCTAAGATTACTTTGTAATAGTATTAATGTGAATTAAACAAACAATCCCCGACAACGACGCCAAAAACTTGTTGTGATATTTTATATCGTACCGCAAGTGTACGATGTCAAGTTTTAGTATAAATGAGTTTCGAGTGTCGAACCCACAGGGATTGCGTTAACTCGCACTAAATACTACAATTGATAATCCTAACTTTATTTAGAAAGCAAATAATAAAGATTTTAATAAATAAATATAAAAATAATTATATTAGATAAACTAATACGATAGAGATTCTGGATCCTGATTTAACCTAGTTGTCACTCATATATTTGTCATGCCAATTAATCCTTATTCAGTTATATTGTTTATAAGTCAAGACTCTGAAAATATCAACTCTCTCTCTCAAGTGCCGAGTGAAAATATCATCAACAACAGACTTCGATATCTCTATAAAAATCCAGTAGTTAACAACTCATTACGCTTTGTGATTCTATATTAACGACTTCAAAGGAACTATAGATTATCTCGAACTCTATAAAATCCTAGGTTATATTCTCTAGATCTATTCAAAATCCTCTCTCTCGAGCGATAGATTCTAAACATATATCATCATATTTGTGGCCAGCAAACACAAAGCATTAAACTCAAAAGAATATAAATAAATAATAAAACTTCATAACAAAATCAACAATTAAAATAAAGGTTCAAGAATCAGTTACATCATTCTCCAGAATTAAGGAGTTTAGTTCATGACAAAAGATAAAAACAATGATAAACAAGTCATGAATCTAATGGAAATTATTAGAGTTCTAAGAAAGAAATAAGATGATAAAACCCGAATTAAATCTCTTCATCTTCGGATGTCACCGTCTTCGTCTCCTCTTGTTGCTCTTCAATCATCCTCCTTGGATCTCTAAAAATATGTATTTGGTATTTTGTGCTGTGTATTAGCCTCTTCGTCTGAGTTTGGATGAACCAATATATTTATAATGGAGCCTTGGGGTCATTAGGGATCTTAAAAACCCTAAAAATCATTTTCCTGGCTTGCGCAGGTTGTCTTCCGCAGGGGATGCTGCGGAGCCTAACAGTGGGCGCTGCGGCGCCCAACTCCCTGGAAAATATATGTGAATGACTAGATCTCCTCGAGTAGATGCAAATCGATATATTATGGGTCTCGTAACTTGTGGGACACAGGAACTGGGCGACGCATGCTGTCCCGGGCTCGCGGCCCGGTCGGGAGTACGGAGTAGCCACGGGGGACTAAACCGGAGAATAATGGAGTCACCACCCGGAGTGAACAGGGAAAATGAGATTTAAGGCCGCACTCACCCCTCGCAAGAGAAGACCTCAAACCGTTGGGTTCAGAATGATCCCTTACTCATGCCACTTGTAATGAAAGGATTTATGTAATAATTTAATCAGGCTTAAGTAGCACTTATTTCCAAGAGTATCATGCTTCTAAATTCACATGTACAAAATAAAACTTACACATATATTTCACATCTAAGATTGCATGCTTGGAAGTACATCAAAGGAGCGACAAACATACAACTTCATTGGCATATTATATTCAAGAAAACACAAGCACACATACTAACCACACAAGCATACATGTGAGCACCTCCTCAAGTGGTACGTGGAATTGTATCCCAAGTACAGACCGTACTACCGTCCATTCGGAATCGGCTACGGAATTTATGTCTGGGTTTCCATCCGATATACCACAAGAAATAATACTCAAATGTTATCATGACATAGGTATATGAATTGTAATACATTAAACACATTGTATTCATACATGTGGGGATAGCTACTAGGAAAACTATGTATGAAATCTGATGAAAAGGACTCAGTTCAGTGGGTGCGCGTTCGCGTAGCGTTTGAAAATGCGTTCGAACGGTAAACAGAAGGTTCGCGTTCGTGTAGCATTCGAGAACGCGTTCGAACGGAACCAGACCTGATGCATGATGAGACTAAGAAAGTGTGTGTGCGTTCACGTAGCGTTCGAGAACGCGTTCGAATGGTAAACAGAAGGTTCACGTTCGTATAGCGTTCGATAATGCGTTCGAATGGAACCAGACCTGATGCATGATGAGACTAAGAAAGTGCGTGTGCGTTCGCGTAGCGTTCGAGAACGCGTTCAAACGGTAAACAGAAGGTTCGCGTTCGTGTAGTGTTCGAGAACGCGTTCGAACGGAACCAGACTTGATGTATGCAACACAAAGAATAAAGACAACAATGTCAAGCTCAGTATGTCCGATTAAACGTATCTTGCATTCAACCGAACAGACATCAACCGGCGCGGAAAAACATCGTGGTAAAGGGCTTTAGCCCCTCCCCGTATGGGATCTTTCATTGCACTTACTAAGCCCATGCGCTCGATTGAATCACGCATACAAAGAATTAAAAGCAATAATATCAAACGTAGTATGCCCGATTGAGCGTGTCTTGCATTCAGCCGAACACACATCAACCGGCGCGGCAAAGCATCGTGGTAAAGGGCTTTAACCCCTCCCCATAGGGGATCTTTCATTGCACTTACTAAGCCCATGCGCTCGATTGAATCATGCATACAAAGAATTAAAAGCAATAATATCAAACTTAGTATGCCCGATTGAACGTATCTTGCATTCAACCGAACACACATCAACCGGCGCGGCAAAGCATCGTGGTAAAAGGCTTTAACCCCTCCCCGTAGGGGATCTTTCATTCCACTTACTAAGCCCATGCGCTCGATTGAATCATGCATACAAAGAATTAAAAGTAATAATATCAAACGTAGTATGCCCGATTGAACGTGTCTTGCATTCAGCCGAACACATATCAACCGGCGCGGCGAAGCATCGTGGTAAAGGGCTTTAACCCCTCCCCATAAGGGATCTTTCATTCCACTTACTAAGCCCATGCGCTCGATTGAATCATACGTAAATAAGCAACATGCAGAATTCAAGTGACGAACAATAAATAAATAAATCAAAGCAACATGAAACAAAAGAAGGTGTCGTTTACTCAAGCGATACGTGGAGTTGTATCCCAAGTACAGACCGCACTACCGTCCATTAGGAATTCAATATCTTTAATTTGTTATGATTGATTTTAATTAGGCATGACATCTTTTTAATTTAGTATGTGATTTGTTTAGTTAGGAAGTTAATATATTTGATTTATCTTAATTAGGTATGATTATATATTATGTTTTATTTAATTGGTAAATGATTTAAATATTTTATTTAATTCAATGTTTAATTTAATTAAATTGGGATGTGTTTTATGGGCTTGGGCGTGTGGGCCAAGGCTTAGGCGAATTGGGCTTAATGTGAGGCTAGCAGCAAAACCAGAATTACCGACACCGTTCGAATGCCTCCTCGGACGCGGCACGAACGCCCGCAATCTGTTTGGAGTTCGAACGTATACACGAACGCAGCACGAACGAAAACAGTGAACCTTGTTTATTCTGAATTTCCCCTTCCGATGTCCGTTTTCCGTGACCTCCGTGACTTAAAAGGTAGTGTCTCCAAATGAGACTTATCATAGGGACTTATGTGCAAAAATGCAGTGCCTACATAACTCTTTCTATATCAAAAGTTATAGCCTTTTTAATTTCAGTGCGCAGCTGATGCTGGTTTTTACTGCTTCTTGAGTCTGATGCTCCCAATAGGTCCTGAAACACACGTATTTGCTCCATTATCGATGTTCTAATGCTTCCTACAAATAAGACATAAAAGATACTACAAAATACATTAAATGGCTCGAAACATAATAAAATAATAGGCTAAGGATGTCGGAATAAGTGGGTAAAAACCACACTTATCAATATTATACCACAAGGATTTGACGTTGTTATCTATAGCACAGGTATAATATAGATAGCATGTGACGGAGGGATTATACGTATGCAATGACCTCGACTTGCATAGTTTAGCGAGATTATCTGTGGTCGTCATAATTCATGAGTGGGTGAATTATGGACAAGAAATTGGATTTCGTGAAGGATAAACCTAAACTTAGAGAGTCTCACAATATGAAGTGTACTCGTTGAGTACTTGGGCAACGCGTTATGAATAATACAGATTATTCATAATAATTCACCGGATTAAATGAGTTAATTTCAATAATTTAAACGATTAAACGAAAACACATGCATATGGGCATTTTTTGGTCAATCATAATTATTGTGTATATATATTTGATACATAATTCGATTATATACACATTAATTAGCTGTCAAATTAGATTTTGACACATGTCACTTCTATACGTATTTTATTTAATGTAAATAAAATACATATGGATTAATAATTATATTAATTAATTATTTAGATATTTAAATGTTAAATATTTAAATTATTAATTGTTATATATATATATATATATTTCATAATTTTTATGGAATATATGTTTAATTATTATTGGTTATACTTGACATTAAATTTAAGGTTAATGTGTTAAATTTGATTTTTTCACTACTTTAACTTTATATTTAATTTAATTAGATAATTTTCATTTGTGATAATTGTTATCACACATGCTTATTATTAATTGGTAACATGTGGCATGATTTATTAATTTGATTTTGGATCAAACTAATTTTGTAAAAATTGACCAAAATGCCCTCAGTAAAGTCGGTCAAGGCTTGTATTCGAAGTTAAAATTTTTATTTTATCTTTTTAAAAGCTCCATGGCCGAATAGCTTCTTCCAAAAACACTCTCAAAATTTGTTTGATGATTCAAGAAAGAAAAGTAAAGAAAATCAAGAAAAAAAACCCAAGAAAATTAAAAGATTAAAGGTCATCCTCAATATCCCCAAGCTTTGAAAGCATGTTTCATGTTCTTGATCATCTAGTAAGATTCTAGGGTTTCTTCTTTTCTTTAGAATTTGGGTGCTTTTTGATTTGGAAGATGAAATGGAAGGCTTGGTGCATGTGTGAAGTGATATTGAATGATATTATTATAATATTTATTCAATTTGATCATTTGATGATATGTTGTCATTCTAGAGTGTTATGACCACTCTTGTAATACCTAGAATTATTCTTGGGTGCTTCAATTGTGGTGACTTTGATTGGTGTTGTGATTAGTTTGATTAATGTTGAAAAAGTTGGATTAAAGCATGAAAAATTGATTATTTTTGTTACAAAATCAGATCTGGAAAAATTGGGTTTATTGTGATGAAAATAATGTCATTTGAATATATTGGATGTGTTTTGGGTGTTGGAACAATTGCCGTAAATTATTTCGGAGTTGAAATAAGTGAAAATGGCGAAAAACGGTGTTACCAGGTGACTTTTGAGCCAATCGAATGACGGCTGCCCAAACAGTGAATTGGTCATTGTTCAGGCAGCCCATGAACTAGCATAGTACTGTTGGGGTTGACATGGGCAGCCCCCATGTGCA